>JANHFO010007623.1:226430-244091 GCA_032468095.1 Pareas carinatus
TCCTTCCTTCCTTCCTTCCTTCCTTCCTTCCTTCCTTCCTTCCTTCCCCATCTTTATTATTTTTCTAAATAACCCAAGATGAGAGACATGCCTTATACTCCTTCCTTCCACCCTGCGAGGAGGGTTGGGCTGAAAATGAGTGACTTGCCCAAAACCACCCAGCCTCTTCCATGCCCAAGGCAGGACTAGAACCAGAAGGGGAGTCTTCTGGTTTCTAGCCTGGAGCAAATTGGCTCTCTGGGTGGAGTTTCTTTTTTTCCCTATTTTTAATTGTTCTTATGGGCCCATTATGCGGCAGATGTTTTGTTTCTTACTGAACAGTGAAAGATTTTTCACCAGTTGGTGGGAAATGTATATTTATAGTCGGAGGAAGGAGGCATAAGAGACAACGGGATAGGTGGATTGTCTTTAGGTTTCTGGATCCACAACCTGAAAACTTCCTTCCTGCTTTAATGCTTAGAGACCAAGTGATATTTAAAACTCTGAAACTGACATGACACTTTATAAGATGTAGGAGATGTTGTGGTCACAGAGAAATCTGTGTGATTTGTTTAGTGAAAATGAGACTTACGAAAGATTTTTGTGCTGTCCTACACTTGGCAAAAGCTAGGAATCATGAGACAGCTTTCTCTGCTAATTTAACACCAAGTTCATCTCCAGATCTTTTCTCATCTCTGCCCAGGACACAACTTCTGAATTCTGTTTTTGCAAAAGGACAATTAACTTTGGGGTTCTACTTTTTTACTCATTCCCTGCAAATTTTCCTTTCACCTTATTTTTCTTATCCAGTTGTTTTAATTTAATTGTGTTGTTTCTCTCTGTCTCTTTTCATCTGGTCATTACTCTGGCTTTTAAAGATCTTATTAACTGGAAAGGAAAGGAAAGGGAAAGGAGGAGAAGGAAGGGGAACGGAAGGATTTGTGCATGTACATGTTTGAAAGGCACACTGTAAGATCGCTCACTGTGATCTTACAAAGTATTTTAAGTTTTTTACATCAATATCTTCTGCGAAGCCCATTTAACTGCTTGTGGCTATCACCAAGATAGTAAAATGCTTTAATTCCATTGCAGATCTCAGAAGATGAAATCTGCTCGCTAACATGAGTAGGAGGAATCAGCTAGGATAGATTTCAGTCCATGTCTATAACTTGATACTTTTTTTCCTCATGATTAAGCGAGGCATTATTTTTAGAGGAAGAAGCAGTCTGCTCATTTACATTTGTTCTGTGCAGCCTGAACAAACAGCTGAGCTATGATCCTCCCCCCCAAAAAACCATGTGATGGTCATGATGTGAAAGACATCATAAATATGAGAAATGTAAAAATTAACTCCTTTCTACCCACCACAAGGAAAAACAGGGGGTAAAAACCCTTATCTAAGCCTCACGTAAATAGTCTAAAGCTATGTTCATTCATTCCTCTGAAGAATGTTAATGCTGCTTCCCTTAATCCATGCTCCGTGTTACTTGGCAAGCTTCCATCTCTACCAAAACAAAACATAAACAAACCATGGCTGTTCATCTGACTTCATTCAGAAAGTGAATTAGAGAGGTTGCCTTCTGCTCCAGTCTATCCACACGTAGTCCTCCAGTTATGCCCATTTGTTCAGTTGGAAGTTACAACAGGCACTAAACACATGATTTATGACCAGTCTTTGAAGTTCCAGCCATTGCAATGTCTCTCTGTGGTCACAGGATCACCAGTTGGGATCTTCCCTGCTGGCTTCCCACGAACAAAGTCAATAGGAATCCAGCAGGGAAGGTTGCAAATCATTTGGGTATGTTTCTCCCTGTCCCCTGGCCTTTTTTCGCCTGCACACATGCGCAAACATAGCCCACACCCTCTTTCCACGCCCTCTCTGCACTGTTTTACCCCATCCTCCTTGAGCTCATACGCATGCATGCGTGTACCTTGTACCTCATTCCCTAGCCTCCCTGAGCTTGTGCCAGACTGCACTATCCTAAGTCATGCATCTTGGGTTGCAACAGCAAATGGGACTGGGTTGTTTTTGGTCACGTGATATATCACTTCACAACCGCATCACTAAGCGATGACAATCCCAATTGTCCCAAATGCTTCGGTAACTGCAGGATCACCTATATGTTCAAGAGCATCCGGCTGTTCAAAGATGACGATAAACTCCAAAGTAAGGCCTTGTTTTTCAACCTAAACTTTCATAAGATGCCTGATGGTTCTCTTTACGATGGTTCTATTGACCTGTGACCAGGAGATTGGAGATGGTTAGAACCTGCCCCTTGTGATCATGTAGTTCTATGAGAAGGACTTACCTGACTGGTCTGCAGAGGGCAGTTCTCAGGCTTCTTCCCTGTGACCTTTCTTCATTTGGGGAACTCTTATGGGCTGGTTATGTTTGGATCTGGTATTGCTGAACCTTTGGATCTTTAAAAAAACATTTGGTTTTAGATCAGAAAGACTTATCTGAAGCCATTGCAAATGCAATATCCATTTATGTGATATTGCTGCACACTTATCAAAGACAACAAACTTTTATCAGCGTTTCTTCTGGTCTGGTAAACACAGATATAAACTGACTTGCAAATGAATCCGGATTGATCTCTTGCTGAAGTCTGATTTCCCTTCATGCCTCTTCTCAGCCACTCTAACACATATTTCCCTTATACTTTTCTCCTAATATTCAGATCCTCCCCTGGTTCTACATGGATTTCGATCAGTAAAAATAGGGAAGGATCTTGAGCCCAGATTCTGTTCTAAAGAATCACAAATAATTTCCACCTCAATAAACCAGAATAAATGTTTTTTGATCGTTCATGCTAAATGTTCCAGTTTGAATCTTGCACCTCACTTAATTCAGTAAAGGCGCAGCAATATGTTGCTCTGAATGTGCACCATATAGAATTCTTCTTGAATAGACATACGAGGTGCGATCATTAAATTCATAGGCTAATCTCATGAATTGACATAAAATAGCCTGGTTTAAATTTGGCTGCCATCCCTTTCGAAGTAGCCCCAGCGCACTGATCCCAGCGCCTCTTCCATTTTTGGAATTTGACTCCTGGAAGTTGCCTTCTTCAAGCCTGTGAAGCACTTTTTGCGATTTACGTTGGATATCCTCCACCGTGCCAAAACGGCGACCCTTCAGCTTCAATTTCATCTTTGGAAACGGAAAGAAGTCGACAGTGGGCCAAATCTGGTGAATACAGGGGATAAGGAATGACAACCATGTGGTTACTGGCGCAAAACTGGCGTGTTGCGAGAGCTCTGTGAGCCGGTGCATTGTCGTCATGGAGCATCCCTTCAACATTCCATGGGTTTCGGTTGGCGATATTTCTTTATTTTATAAATGCGCATATGCACATGCTAACTAAAACGTCTGTAACACAGGACTCAGTGAAGATAGCACTTTGAAACTTTGTGCAGCTTCTCGTCAAGGTCGTTATATGCCACTGCTGTGCACACATGACGATGATGTGATCCATTGCCCCCACAGCGAGTGCAGTCTCGGAATTTAACGATCGCACCTCGTATATGGGGACATTGTAAGGCAAACCGTTCTCATTCAGACTTAGTCCTCATTTTTGTATGTAGACTGCCTGGTGCTCTTCCAGTGTTTTTGGGCTTCAGTGCCCATCAGACAATCAGCCCATATTGTTGTAACTTCAAGCAAGAATAATGTCTGCGAAGCACTTGGAAAGAAAGTTCTAGGGGTTTTTAGCCTTCCGATTTGGTGAAAAAATGCATTGTATGTCCAGTTGTTTGAATCAAATATGTAAACCCATTACTCATTTATTATATATGGCAGGGGTCCCCAACCCCCAGTCTGTGGACCAGCACCAGTCCACAGCATGCCAGGAAGCAGGTCACACAAACAAGCCAAGCCCCATTGACCGGATGCAGGCAGCATGCAAAATTACGCCTCCTCCAATCTGTGGAAAAACCTTTCTCCATGGAACTGGTCCTGGGTGCCCAAAAGGTTGGGGGCGGGGCACTGATATGTGGGACTCTTGCTCAGCATTTTTATTTAAAGGGCAAGGGAGTAAAAATGTTGGGTTTGATGGAATGCTAATGGTGGTAAGGTGTTCAGCTTCTTGAGATTTTGTTCAGCAGATTGTGGATGCCTAATCAAGAGTTGAGGGCAATCATGGTTTCAACGATTTATTTTTCTTTCCCCTCCTCTTTTGTTTCTCACAGCAGAGCAGCAAAAAAGGCTTAGTAGCCTTGCAGGTATGATGCCCTGAATATTATTATGCGGTTTCCAGCTATTGTTGGCTGTATTCAGTCAAATGCTTTTTATCTAACGGAGTATCGTTAGTGAATCTGTAAAGGAAGAGCTGCAGTTCAGGGGTAGAGGAATTGTGCTTGGTTCAGAGTGACTGTGACATTATTCTTGCTACTTTTCTCCAGAATTCCACAAGGAAAAATAAGAGACTGGGCTCACCATTTAAAAAGCTTGAAATATCCCCCATATATCAAAGCCACAGACCATGAAATGTCAGCAAAGTGTCCTCTTTTGTTTGTATCTAATGATTATATGGATTTTTGCAGCCCAGTTCTAATAGCCCAGTCTCAGTTTTGCCAGAATGACTAGTCTGATACTTTTCTGTATTGGCCTCCAATGTTTTCAAATCATCAAGAGTTTCATATTAAATCAATTAAATTAAATAAAATGCTAAATTAATTAAATAATTAAATTGAATAAAGATTGATTCCACCTGCTTTTGAGTATGATCTTAATATTGCCATATTCAAAAGCAGGTGGAATCAATCTTTACTGATTTAACATGTTTGTTGACTGTTATTGAAGGGAACTAATCCAAAACAATACATGAAGGTATGTTAGAACAGAGGTTTTCAACCTGGGGTCCGTGGCAAGTTGCCAAGGGGTCCTCAGACAGGTCAAGAAAAATTTGGAAAAAGTAATAGACATGAATTATCGATTAGTAATGAGTTGAATTTATGGGAATGGGGTCTGCCCTGTAGCAATGGCATGTTTTGAGGTCTGCAGCTTGAAAAAGGTTGAAAACTTCTATGTTAGAACGTTCAACTAATTAGCTCTGGGATGGATTTGCTCACGATACTCTGGAATGAATGCAGATTATATTGCATGAAACCTGACTGCACAAGTTTAATTTCCATGCTCACCGTGCATGTTTGTAAGCATGAGTATGTTGCTTTTTTTTTTCCAGTGCATGCTACACACTGCTTTATCAGAGTTCCTGAAACTTGATACATTTTTGGATGAGTCAGTTTACGATCCTTTTCCCTTCCAGAAATCTTTCCGTAGAATCTGGCAGAGGTGGAGCTTAAAGGGTGCAGCATTGCAATAACATTTACGGTAGAGTAGTTAACTATGATTCCATGGGTAGGCTTATGTGGTGGCTTTTGATCTGAGAATCAATGAATAAGACCCCAAAGTTCAAAACAATATATTCTGCAAAGTAGTTAGAATGCACTGTTGAATGAAATATGGAACAGATATTTTCTTTTTTTTAAATTCCTCCTTTATTTAGTCATATTGAAAATTGCACCCTTTTAAGATACCTCATTTGTATTTCTCCAGGGTTCTGATGCTGAATATTTTATAGCTGTGGTGAAAGTCCAAGTGACTGTTACTTTCGTTAACAGATACAGTGCCTGATCCACCAGTCGCCGATAAAGTAGATGGTATATCCGTTCGTCAGAAGTCAAATCCAAGCAAGGAAGATCCAGTAGAGGAACAGAAGAGAATCCTTAATCATTCTCAGCATATGGATGATGATCCTCTGGATTCTATCGGCATTCCACTAAGAGTAAGGAAACATGAAATATTTTCCTGTCACGTCAATTCATTTCTGATTGTTTATTTCTGGGGAGGGTAAAGTCAAATTTCAGCATATAAATGATTACATTTGTCAAGATGTAAATCCATTTAGCATTTGTTTACTTTTGTGAACAGCAAAGGAGGTACTTGAAGTAAAATATTCTGTCTTTAAAAAAAAACTCCCTGAAGTTTCAAACTTTGGAATCAGAATAAAAGAAGGCAATTTGTGCTGTGGCAGCCACAGCATAACCCAGAAAGTATTAGAACTCCTTTTAGCTTCTTCCTGGTGTTTGCTTCCAAGCTACGGATCAGCTGCATGGAATGGCAAACAGCATCATCAAATGGGAATCCGTTTGCTGGTATTTCCAGTGTCCAGTGCAAACAACTTGGCAAAGGTGGAAGGCAGCCCCGTGTCTGGCTCATGATTTCCAAGGAGGGTGGAAATTAGACTACCAGAACATCTCTTGATAGAAACAAAGTTGACAGACAACCATATGGAAGCAAGTCAGCATGCTGTGAAGAAGCAAAACTTTGATTTACTCTGCTGTATCTGGTTTTTTTTTAAAAAAATGAGGCACCTGGGTTTTTTTCTGAATATAGAACGGAGCAGTCTACTCCGTTTTGCCATTTAGGCCCAGACTAGGGGATTTAACAGGCCTGTAACTAGGCGACACACTTTTTTATAGACAGCAAGAGAAAAAAAAACAGGTGCCTCATAAAAAGAGCTTGATAAGATTTCCCTGGTACAAGCCAACCAAGAGAGAAAGAACCTGTGACTCAGTGGCTAAGACATTAGCCTCACATGTCTTCCAGCTCAGGTTCGAATTCCATCAAGGGGATGCCTCGCTGATGAAAGCTGATAAGTTAGAAATGGCTATTCGAGACTCCTTTTCTTTCTTTGTCAGCTTGTAAAACTTCTTTGCTGAATCTCTTTAAAAAAAGAGAGCAAAAAGTAGATCATTCCAGTGAAAACCATATAGTCAGGTAGACAAACAAAGAGGCTGCCTTCTACCCCAACTAAATCCTGAAATATTTAAAAGTTACCTTGATTGAGGGGCCTATATCTGCTCTCACATCCTTCCCTGCCCTTCTGCAGATGGAAAGGGAAGATGGAGATGGCTCTACATAGATGCTCAGTGCCTCAGCCGCCATCTAGACATCTAGCCCTCAGCTCCATCTTGACTTTTCTTTGCCAATGCCACTTAGAGATGGCCTGACATGCATAGTAAATATTTCTTTAAGCAAGCAAAGGACAAGCCGAGGAACATTCCTTGGGCAGCTGCTACTGTGGCAGATTCTTCTTTAGATATATTCCAGCTTGATGACACATGACAATTGTGTCAGAATTTAGGAAGGGTTTCTGACTGGCAGCTGGCATTTGGAGCCTGGCATCTATTCCATTTTTGGGTAAGGAAAAGCTCTTGATGTAATCTTGAATGAATCAAAGAAACAAAAGTCTCTTCCCCTAATAAAATGTAAACTTAAGGTGCTGCTTTCCTTTAATTCAAATTGATGCACATACGAATGGTTTTAAGAAAGCTCAACCTTTGGATGACCTGTTATCTGGCTGGCATGTATTTTGTCAGCTTGAGGGTGACGTTTTTTGTGACATTTGGAGGGCCGGGCTCCAAAGCAAATTATGCCAAAGCCTATTTTAAAAAGTGGATTTCTGGAGTTTTAATAGGTGAAATAGGCAACCATTTTGCTCTCTAAAATCTTCCACAAATATGGAAAAAGAAATCAGATTTTGGAACCCTGTCACCCAAACATGAAAAACAGTATACTGGTGAGCTACATAAAGCCCTTCAATCCCCTAGTGCTTACTTTATGTATTCTTAGTCTAAATTCTACAAATCCTCATGAAATTTAGTTATCCTTTAAGCCTCCAAATCTTCCAAAGGCTATAACTATTAATTCAAATTGGATGGTTGTGGGTATGGAGGTTAGTGGTCAAAGACTAAGTCTGGAAATTTGTTTTGGGGCGAAGGATGATAGTTTTTCCTTTCTCAGGACATTAAAGTTTCTCAAGGCCATCAACTATCCAACCAGCTATGGAGATAAGTGTGACAGAGCTAACAGCAAAGCAATAATGCAATCTAGAGATTGATCACTGATCTTTTGGTGCCTAAAACTGATGCTAAAGAAGAACTAAACAGTATTTAACGTAGCTCAACAAATAGAATTTGTTCAAAAAGTATTTGGTTGGTCTTTGAATGGTCATCTGTGAATTCACTGTTTGGCCCACTTACCTGTAGGAATGATCAACCTTGCTTTTAGATGTTTGACGATCATCCAAAGTTAGTGGATCGCTGCCTTGCTAGGCTGCATTCTCTGAAGATTCCAGGATCTGAAAGATTCCACACAGATTATTGCTCAGGTCTAGAACCCCATAGTGTGAATTCATAGATAACTACTTAAAGATCTATAACTGCAAGTAATTAATTCTTATGACAGCTGCACCAATTCACATTACTTTAATATCGCCTAGAGTTTTTTTTGTCTTAAATGTGTTCTAGCATGACTGCTTGCAGCATCAATGTGAAAGTCCGTGCAATGCGTGTTTATTGACTGTTTTTACATTTGGCTTTCTACTATCATAGTATGAATTGGGTGGACTAATCTGACACTGAACGTGTGCTTTGACAACCCAGCTAAAAAGAGCACAATCAGAGTCGGAGACCATGAACGCTAAAGATTTTAATTTAGACAAATCAAATTGAAGTAACATTATTATAAGTAGACGACAAACAGCTTGAGAAATCACAAGAAGTGAAGTGAATGGCATTTAATGAAGGGATTTGAATGAAATTAGTACAGAGATGTGGAACCTGTAGATGGCTCTCGAGGTACTTCTGGCTGTGAGATGGTTGGTGCTATATCAACATCTGCAGGACTGCAAGAACTCCGTACTTGTAATAGAATTACATTGGCAAAATACCACCACTAAAATTGGAAATTTAGCATGGAGTTGCCTTCCTAAAACTTTCCATACATTTCTTGATTAACTAATCACTAGTACAGTCCAAAACAATTGACCCTAGAGTTGGAGAAACAGGTCTTTTGCATCCACAAGTTAGCCTGGGCGTCTAGGAGAAGCAGAAATTATTAACATAAGGTAATAGATATAACAAACCATAACTTGAATGGGCGTTTAAATCTTTTCAAATGCTGCATTTTCTTTCTTTTCAAATTAGAACTCAGAGCGATCCAAGGACTGGTACAAGATAATGTTCAAACAAATCCACAGATTGACAAAAGGTATATTTAATTCAAAACTTTTCTATTGATCTTCTTACCCATTTCCTTTGCGATGGAGTATCCTGGTTTAGTGTGTGTGCGTGTGTGTGGGGGGGGGTTTCAGCTAAATTGAATCCAGGATGTGACTTTAAACTTTCTCCTCGAAAAGTCTCCCCTCCACACACATTCACACCTCCCTCAAAAAACAGCTACTAGTCCTGAGACAGAATTCTCTGGAACTTTCTGTCCCAGGTTCAGAACTTCTAGCAAGGAGAAGCAAGATTGTGACCAGAGACTAGGATTCTAACCCATTTCCTGCCTTTGGGAGTGCATTGTATCATGTGCATTCACACATACCCTTGGTCAATTTGCAACTAAATGTATGCTCAATTACCACACTCCACCAAAGAGAATTCTTTTCTCCTCTGGCAGCATTTCTAAAGCAAATCGTCATTCCCTAAACTAAATCAGAATTGATAATCAATTCTGCAGGATTTCTTTGCCTACCATCTAACACCTAAGGACTGGTTCATTTGGGACAAGCCATCCTGGAATGTGTGAAAAGCACACTGTGCTGATACGCTACCCATGGCTGATCTGAAGGGGCAGCCTAAGACTAAAATATGCATTTTTGAGAGATCACAACCCTATTCAGCATGGGTGTGTTAGGAGTTTCCTCTAATATATTCCACTCTATTTACAGTATATCTTTCCTCTCTGTTCTTTTTTTTGAAATGTGCTCTTCCTGCACAGACCCTCCTGAAGAAAACCCTTATTGTCCTACCTACATATTCCCTGAGCTTCCTGCTATTCAACCCAAAAGCAAAGGTACCATAAGCTTAGCAAGAAAGATAATCTTATTTTGTGTTTGGCTAACCATCGTTTAATCCGTCATACTACAACGTGACTCATTAAAAATGGAATGCTATTCCGGATGTCTCCTTGTTTTGTATTGATGGAGATCTTCTGCTCTCTCTTGGGAGAAGTGGATAATACAAGTAGCCAAGCGGGATCCAAAAGCATAACGGGGTAGGGAAATTGGGAAGTGATGAAATTCCTCCACTTAAGCATGGCTGCTATCCAACCCCACTGCTTTTCTCTGCTGCAGAACAAAATCCTTATTCTCCTACTTACCAGTTTCCTGTGTCTACTCCTAGCCCTAGATCTGAAGGTAATTCGTTAAGACCAATCGACTTTTGCTTTTGTACAAGCTTATGCTTTCTTAATTTTCCAGCCAGAGTTTTTGTAGTTGCCGAGTCTTCTTTGCTGTCGTTTCATTGCAGTTGCCAGCTGCTTTTTGCTCTTACTTGCTCAGTTGTAGAACCTCCCTCTTTTAGTTTTCTAATAGTCCCCTAATTAATGTTGTGGAGCTTGGATTTGCTTTGGCTTGTGTTGTCGGTTCAAGATAATTATCCAGGCATCTGAAACCGCATATCACACGGACACCAGTCCATAAAGACATACATTCTTATTCAGTGGAATGAAAAACTTTGTATGCATCTTTGTCAAGGACTCCTTTTCCTAGGGCAAGACCAGTGCGGCAGTGATGGTTGCAAGACCCAGCATGTTTTGTGTGCCAGCCACATCTACACGACAGTGTTCTCTATTAAAAATTGAGAACAGTATCCCTATCCCCAGTGGTCTACTTTCTATGAAATAACATAGAATTGCATCCAATTTTGAAATGGAAAGTTGTTACCCATAGCATTCTTACAGATAGAGATGAAGTTATGCATTTTATGCCAGAGGGTAATCCTTGAAAGGCTTAAGCTATTTTGAATACTATTGGCTTAGTGCCACTTTAAAACACGCAGCCTTCAACTCCCCAGTCAGCCATGGGGAATTCTGGAGTTGAAGTCCACATATCTTAAAGTTGCCAAGATTGAGAAACATAGGTCTAATGAATCATAGTGGAGCACACTTTTAATCCAAACCAAGTTTCATTCAGACATATTTCCTTGCCATGTTGCAGAACACTTTCTCAATTCAGCAGTTGGAATACTTGATAGTGGATGGGTTAAAGGTGATGCTTTGGTACAAAAGCCTAATTAATTTCTCCTTTTTCTATCTTGATTTTTAGTAGTTTTGGTATCAGAATTGTTATTTCACACTGTGTTGAGTCATTGGAGAAGATGAAAAAAAAAGTATTTCCTCTTACGATTAAGTGGGGCAGAAGAATGTGGAGGATCACACACTGTCACTTATTTTTCGTCAGATAAAGTAGCATGTCTAAGCAACTGGTTTTCCTTGTTGCATGTTGGAGGTTGCTTTAGGTGAGGTTTGTAAAGTGCTGCCGATTGATTGATTGATTGATCACCTATTTAGCAGCTTACAACTAGAGCTACTCATCAGGCTTACGGTTATAAAAGCAGAATAACACATATAAGGCTTCTGCTCTACTGCTGTTACCTAATGAAGATCTTCCATTTGTGGAACAATGACAATTCACAGTTTTCATTGCCTTCCTAAAAGACAACAATGAGAACTAGCCTGACTTTTTTTTGGGGGGGGACAAGCTGTTCTAAAATGAGAAGACAGCTGTGAAGAAAGCCATCATAATCCACCCCCTATCCCGATCTTATGGGGAGATCCCATTCACAGCAATGCTTCCGGGCAAGATTGCACATAGCAGACATGTTCTACCTTGAAGCTGATGTTCCCAAGGATAGGAAAGCCCAAATTTTAAAGGGATTTTTAGTCCAGCATCTTGAATTAGGTCTGAAAGCCTACAACGACTAATAGACCTCTTGTAACACAGACGTTATTCTGCTAGGTTGGTTAATACTGGACAGCAAGTGGACAGTCAAACTCTATGCCAGCTGCAGCTTGTGAGTTGCAGTAGTGCAACTGGGAGATTAACAAGGGGTGACCCCTCCTGGCCAGGAAAAGGACACAGCTGTCAGGCTCGCCAAAGTTGGCTAAAGGGTCTCCTGGCCATAGGTCCTGCCTGCTGCCTGAGCACAAAGGATATGCCCATGGTTGTGGACAATAAAGGTACGTTCCTAGAGAGTCAAGGAAGATATTTTTTTTTCTGGCCTTGGACTAATATCTCCTCTTATTAGTTTAATTAATGGCTTCAACATTAGATCTGTTTTGATTAAAAAAATACTATGCAGCCATTATTTCAGAAAAGGGTTAGGTTAAGAGGATTAAGAAAGATTGCCTCCTCTCTTCATTATAATATAATACATGTACTTTCATGGGCATTTTGGATCATTGAGATAAGTTAGAATATTTGCCTTTATTCTTTACCATATTGTCTAATTATATTGTTGAAGGAGCCATTTAGAAGACAGAGTCCAATCTACTGCTCGGAGACAAAATGCCCCAAAATAAGCCCCCCACGCTAGTTGCAGATGGATGCCAGTCTCTGTATTAATGCCTACAGTGAAAGATGTCGCTGAGTAATTGATTCAGTTATCAAACTTGTTAAAAAAATTGTATTGACATCCATTGGCATCTAACCAGTGTTAATAGATCATCATCTTCGGTGCTATCAAATTACCGCTCAATTTAGTTACTTCAGTCTTTTTTCAGAGTTCTGGACCCGCCTCCTCTTTTAATTTCCTATCCTCAGCCCTTTTGAGTGGTGCTCAAAACTGCATGCTGATAGTCCTCAACTTAGGACCACAATTGAGCTTGAAATTTATGTCATTAAGTGAAAAATTTCTTGAGTTTTGCCCCATTTTACGACTTTTCTTGCCACATTGATTAAGTGAATCACTGCCGTTGTTAAATTAGTAAGACCATTGTTAAGTGAATCTAGCTTTCCCATTGGCTTTGCTTTGTCAGAAGATCGCAAAAGGTCATCACATGACCCCGGGGACACTGCAACCGTCATAAAAGTGAATATATATATATATATATATATCCAAACTTGAATAGCTGGCTAAGCAAATATGTCATGCACACCTTGTCAGGTGTTTTACAGCATTTCCACATTGTATTTAAGATGTTACCTGATCAGAAATGAAATAAAATTAATCTGACAACAAGACATGCTGCATTGTTTTCTACAAACCTAGGCACCAGTGGGTTTTATGACAGATTTGTGTAAATCATCTTCCCAGATAAAATACTGCCTTATCAAAACACTGTCTGGTTACCTAACCAGTTGTGGTTGTATGGCTAATCCTAGAAGCATTGGAGAAGAAGCTCTCCTACTTTCCAGGTCTCCCACTATCAGATCTTGCTCCACTGAATCCAGAAAGCAGATGCAACCCTTGTCTGCCCCTCACTGAATTTTCATTTCAGAATCAGAATCAGAATCTTATTTTGCCAAGTGTGTCAGGACACACAAGGAATTTGTCTTCAGTGAGCATGCTCAGTACCTACCTACATACATAAACAACTGTGATTACAACAAGGATACAATGAAAGATACATTCGTAGATAATTTGAATATATAAGCATAATCATTATCATTTGTATATATAGGGATAGTCATTGCATAGATAGGCATAACCAATTTTGTATATAAGCATAAGATACATTCATAGTCATAATGTACGTATGAGCTGCAATAGACAAACCAGGATCATAATCATGAACACAATTTGCAATCATAAGTACATTTCATCATGTCATCATGTTATAAAGTGCGGACATCATGTCACAAAAGCCCATTTCATCCTGTCACAAATTTCAGGTGACATCCATTCTGTGATTGCCTGGCTGGGTCCCTTGCTGGGATTTCTGGTGGAATTGATTGTAATTCCTAAGTCTGCTGCTACTATTGCTTCAAGAAGCGTCTGCTTCTCGCATTCCTTTGCTTGTGGAAAGACAAAAATATTGTATGGCATGAATGTATCAGATGTGGGGGGATCTGGAGACTGACTCAGGGGCTTCGGCCATGAGGCAATTGTAAGCAGAGAGATTAGTCGTCTTTACAGCAGCAATTGACTAAAGGATATGCTTCAACTCCCAGTCCTGTGGGAATATTTGTAAAAATTATTGATCAGATCTTTGCAAATTTTAGTTATTAATCAAATTTCTACACTGTTCACCTCACCTAAGTGACTCTGGGTAGTTGTAAATAACTCCTTAACCTGAAGAGTTTAGTGCTCAAATGCAGGCTGGAGTTCCATACATTTATTCTTTTCTGATTTTGCATCAGCCCTGATGCACAAAGTATGTTTTCAAATGTGAGGCACTGTTGTTTTGCTAATTATAGACCATCCTTGCTAAATTACTTTGTATTATGAGAAGTTTGGAAGGTATCACTGAGGGATTATGAGGAATCTTACCCTTGGGATTTTTTTTTATACTTCACAGATGTGGAAGCTTAGTGAAATGAAAATATTTAGAGCATGTGAATCATTACAAGGTGGGAAGAGAGGAAATGGAAGATTTTGGTTGTAAATCCAAAGTATGAGATCATGGGACATATTAATTTAAATAAGCAAAGGCCTATGAAATTAGCATTGTATTTTTGGTGTTCATTTTAAAAAGTTGGGATTGAAATAGTAACTTGCATTTCCATTCCCAGGTATTTACATCTACCCTTTTTTATTATTAAGGATGGATGCTGGGAAGCTTGAAGTGATAGATATGTATATGACTTCTGTTAAAATGGTTTAGAATATGATTTGAATGAATGCAGCTGCAAACCTGTGTATAAATCAATATATATTATTACATGTGTTAGGACTGGATTGTAATATTGATAAAGGGGTCTGGTTCATATGTTATACTGCAGTATAGCACAATAACGGAACGCATCTGGCTTGATATGCTGTTCTTTAAAAAGCACATTGCCGTAGTTTATTCATAATCTTGGTTTAATGTTACATGTAAATCAGATCTCACACAGCTGCCCCAATGAAGCCTTTATATATCTCCTCTGCTTATGAAGGGAGAAAGCCCAGCTCCTGGGCTCCCCTGTACACATTCAAAGAGTTTCAAGGTATATTTTTTTAGGACCTAATAAATGGGGTGACATGAAACCTGTGCATGAATACATGAATACTGAGTGCATTTAATTCTGAGAGTTGTGAATAACCCACCCATCTATTCCTTGCAATGTACTTACTGATGGCTGCTTTTGCATAAAGAACGCAGTGTTTTTTTTGTTATTAATCAAACTACCGGAAATGATCATAGAGTTTGTACTTGGATTCATAGAGTGGCAGAAGGGGAAGCCATGATCATAAATATGCAATGGAATATCTAAACAGATAGCAAATTGTGTGTTTTTCCCCCAGATGAAGATTCTGATTCATATTTTCCACAGGACTCCTTGGGAAAAGAAAGTAAGTATTTGAACATTGAAATGAATTATATGAGTGCTAAAGGTTATGGATTGTCTGAAAGAGAAGATTACACGATGTGCTGAATGAATCTTAACTTCAGTTGAAAAAACATTATATACCCAAAATACTACAAATCCTTTTATGTTTTGGAATAGAATAGAATAGAAATTATTTATTGGCCATGTGTGTCTGGACACACAAGGAATTTGTCTCCGGTGTACATGCTCAATACTTACATACAATTGACAAACCATAGTTACAACCATAAGACTATAATTGACCAACAATGATTACAATCCTAACATACATTCATTATCATAAAGTACATTCCCCATGTCGTGCGTGTATTAGGTGCATTCATAATCATAAAGTATATTCATCATGTTATGAATATCGGTGCCTTTGTTCTCCTGTAAAACCTATCTGACTTTGTCCCTTTGCAGTAACCGCACAAACTTCAGTGCCCCGTTCCAAGAGTGAGAATGATACCATTAACACAGACAAGATCATGAAGAGATCAGCCACTTTGCCGCTGCCCGCTCGTTCTTCATCTTTTAAATCGGACTCTGAGAGGTAATCAGATAAATCTAAATAAAGAAAGAAGTGGACGGTCAATTCAACATGAGCCAGCAGGGTGCAACAGCAGCCAAAAAAGCTAATATAATCCTTGGTTGTATAAACAGAGGCATAGAATCAAAACCACATGAAGTATTAGTACTGTTTTAGACATCTTTAGTAAGGCCACACCTGGAATACTGCATCCAGTTTTGGTCACCACATTACAAAAAAGATGTTGAGACTTTGGGAAAAATGCAAAGAAGAGCAACTAAAATGATTAAGGTCTGGAGAAGAAAGAACATATGAAGAACAGTTGCAGGAATTGGTTACGGTCAGTCTAGAGAAGAGAAGGGCTAGAGGGTGACATGATAGCAGTCTTCCAGTATTTAAGGGGCTGCCACAAAGAAGAGGGAGTCAGCTGTTTTTCCAAAGCATCAGAAGAAACAATGAATGGAAACTACTCAAGGAGAGAAGCAACTTGGAATTAAGGAGAAACTTCCTAACAGTGAGGACAATTAAGCAGTGGAACAGCTTTTGCCTTCAGAAGTTGTCAGTGCTTCATCACTGTAGATTTTTAAGAAAAGACAGTCACCTACCTGTCTAAAATGGTATAGGGCAGTGATGGCTAACTTTTTAGACACTGAGTGCCCAGATGAGTCGCGGCTAATGAGTCATGGCTCATGATGTCATCATCTGATGCTACTATTCTCTGAGCATGCTCATGGCCCCGTGATGTTATCGCCCAGTGCCGCTACTCTTTCTGAGCATGCACATGGCCCCATGACATCATCACCTGATGCCACTACTCCTTTCTGAGCATGCTCAGCTCTGGGATGATACTGGGACGACTTGGCTAGCGTGCCAGCATAGAGGGCTCTGCGTACCCACTGTGGTACGCCTGCCATAGGTTCACCATGATCTTGTATTCTGTTTGCTATAGCACAGAGATCCCGTTACAATTCTACATATTGTCATCCTATCTCACCCCCAACCAATTGCTGATGTAGCCAAGAACAGTCTTTGATTGTCCCCTCATGCAGAAGGTGTCACCCTTCTCTTGACCCAAGACTTCTCAGGAAGACCATCTAAGCTGCCTGGGGGATTGTCCTTAGGAATGATGCAACGAAGGGATAGCAATCTGCTTGGCTGCATTTGAAATAAGTAGTGTCTCAAACATCATTTGGCTAAAAAATTAGTAATTGACTCAACTGAGATTCCAAAGTTTGCCAGTTCCTTTGGTGAGTGGGTGTTTCCAGGGAATAGCAGGAGTATTTATATGAACCGGCACTCCTTTGTTTTTATAATGAAGAAGAAACCTATAGTAAAAACAAGAGACCTACTAAACGTTATGATGTTCCTCAGCAGAATGCATGTATGTGAAGCAGGGTTTGTCAGAGAATGGAAAAGAGAGTGGAAAAAAACCCACAAATTAAAAGCATTGCTAATACTTTGGTGTGTGGTTTTGTAGCATTTTGCAATAAATGGAATGATGGTTTGGAGCAGTGGTTGCCAACCTGTGAGCCAGGGCCCACCAGTGGGCCGTGAGAAAATTTTGCTGGTCTGCAGGAAAATCTGGAGATTATTTAAATTTTTTTGTATAGTTGTATGGTTCCTGTGTGTGTGTGTCTGCCTCTCATTCTGTCTCTCTGTCTCTCTGTCTCTGTCTCTTTCGCTCTGTGTCCGTCTCTCATTCTATCTATCTCTGTCTCTGTCTCTGTCTCTCTCTGTCTCTCTCTCAAGAAGGAACAAATATCACACAAAAATGTGTAATACTTAAAGAAACTTCAATTATTTTGCAATAATTAAACTAACTTTAATAATTTTGCTACAATTAAA
>JANHFO010007623.1:244191-260025 GCA_032468095.1 Pareas carinatus
TACAACTCCCCGCATTCCCCAGCCAGCCATGCTGGCTAGGTAATTCTGGGAGTTGAAGTCCATAAACCTTAAAGGGACCAAAGTTGGAGACCTGCTTTCGAGCATAGAGGCCTGATTTGAGGAATTCTGTGAGGTTTTTCCCCTTGGGAGCAACTTGAGAAGCCATGTCCCTATGGGGAGAGAGCACATCGAGGGGCAGAATAAATGCTTGATAGGCCTTTGTGGGATTGCTTGCTTTCCACTGCAACCAGCTTCCTCATGGGTAGAAACTTCATCCCTTATTGAGTCACTACTACATCACAACTGGCAGGGGCAGGAAGGATGAAGAAGGAGAGGCAGTTTGTACACTGTCAGGCAGGGAGGCAGGAATACTAGCTTTCAACCATCCCCTCTCCTATTGGAGAAAAAACGAGTGCTCCTTTTTTCTACAGGTAAATTAGCTGTAAGCATCATTGATAATGAAAATACTGCTGTTTCTTCATTTCCCTGTGAATAAGGGAAGACTTTCTCTCCTTTGTGCCAACTGTTTTGCTCCAGGATCCAAGTCCACAAATAAATCGACTATCCTGTTTTTCTTAAATGGAGGGAAGGGAAAAGATGAAAAAAAAATTCCTTTCTCCTCTGGCTGCAGTAGCCAAACTACTGGCTCTCTCACTGTGCCTCTCCACATAAAATGGAGATGTATTTTCTCTCTTTTTCTGTTAGCACTTTTCAAGAGGCATTCCTGAATATGCACCACCTGAAAAGATCAGCACAAGTGTTATTTCCTAGAGCTCTTTGTACATAACAGCAAGATGTTAGAGAAGGAGATGTCAACTCAGGTTGTTAGATGGGCTCTTTATAAGCCAGTCCAAAATCTGCGAAGCCCTTCCCAGGCTGGTAGATAAATAAGTAAAATATATCCTTAAGCTCTGTATGTTTCTACGTGCTACAGCTTCTAAAAGTGAGGTACTTTTAAAGAACAATACTTTATGAAAGATCATTTAGAAGTTCCCGCAATCAATAAGCAAATCTCCGATTCAAATTTTATGAAAAAGCTCGACCAGAAAGTTGCTGATTAAAAAAAAATTCTATAAGAAAGCTTGACTGTGTTTTAAAACATGAGTAACAAATCTATGATTTACATTCTTCCCATTTGCAATGTGGCTACTGAAGTAGTTTTCTCAGTTGACTTCTAATTTGATGGCCAATGGGAATTTTAAAAAATTGAATGGTTTGGAAGAGTTAAATGAGATGCAGTCACTAAATATAGATCTATATCACTGTATGATGCCGTGATAGGTTTGTCAAGAAAAAATTGTCAGGTATCTCTCTCTCTCTGTTTTTATTGGCTAACCCTAATAAATTGTGGGAATGCTATGGACATAATAATATTGATTTCTGTTAAGCATTTGGCAAAATTCCCTATTGACTTTCAGATTAACCATCTAGTTAAATGTGACCTTGATGGCATGGCAATTGTGAATTCAGATTTCCTTAAAAAAAGTATTTCTTATTAAAGTAGAGGAGGGTGTCACATCTGGAACCCCAAAACTTTAAATCTTGACTAACTATTTTCAACATGTATTTTACCTGAATAACAACATGGAAAGTTTCCAGGTAGAACAAACTCGAACAGGATTGCTAGAAGACACACAAACTAAATTCAAAATGATTTTTGAATTGTTTCTTAGGAATTTAAGTTTAACAGAATTAAATTTTAACAAAAGAATGTGAAGCATTTTTCTAAGGGAAAAAACTATAAGAAAATATCTAGGAGGAGAATTGGGTGTAGCTAGCTTGGCAGTAGTACTTGTGAAGAACATCTTGGAATTGAAATTGATAATTAAATCAATATAAGTATGATACGGAAGCATTAGACATTGCAAAACCAAGAACTGTATTAGGACCACTCTATATATTTTGGGTTGATTGCTCTGTATCTTAAGAACTGTTCCATGTATTCTTTATTTCTTGTACAGAACTGCATATCATTAATGTTATACTTTTTCCTTAACATGGAATATAATTGCAAAATATTACTCCTTCTTAACTGTCTTATTGTTCCTGGTATATCCAGTTCTTAGATATACCATTCTTGATTGTTATTTGAATTCTTTAACCCATATTCATGCATGAAATGTTGGTGATTTCTTTCTATTCTCTTTTAAAGGAAATTATCTGTTTCCCTTAGCAACTTCACCATTAACATATCTGCTGTCTAAATGTATCCTCTTTAGTGTAGAGCAGGATTTCCCAACCTTGTCAACTTCAGGATGTGTTGGACTCTTAAGTCCTAGAATTCGTTTGCAAGTTATGTGGTGTAGAATTTTACCTTTTTGTGTGTTATTTCTGAGACAGGCCTTCCTCACTTACCCTATGTGCTGTTAAAGATGCCATATTCTATATAGATAAGGTAATATGTTGCAGTGGGAGAGGAGTAAAAATTAAATCATGTTCAGAGAACGATATTATCCAGCAGCTGAGGAAATAGAAATCTTGACTATTTTAGGTAACTTGCTTTGGAGATTAGAGATGGAATTCTAGATTTTGGGCCTGTGTTATATTAGTGGAAGGACATTTTAATTCTTTCACTCTTTTTACTGCGACAATTCAATTCATCATCTTTCAGTCATTTCCCCTATGTACTGATGAAGTTATACCACTAGAGTTCTGGAGGAAAAGCGATTATTTAACTTGAAATGTACATTAAAGTTAAATATGCAGGAACTGATTTATTGATTTATTTATTCTTTTCCATAAATGATTTTTTTCTTTCTTTCAAACAAGTAAACAAATACACAAACATACAATGGTGGTCAAGAAAGAAAACATCATTAACAGATAAACAGGTGTTTGAGAGACCTGAAGATAGTGAGCAAATATGAAGGCAAAATCCATAAGAGATATTTTTACATCTCTACCAGCAATAACTATTCAAAAAAGGAGAAGGCGGCTTAACACAAATTGCATCTCTATCAAAAATGATTTCCTTCCTCTTCAGAGACAGTGTGTTCAAAAAAGGAGGAGAAGATTTAGCATCCATATTTCTTTCAAATTCTATAATTATATCTCTTTTCCCCCATCCTCTATACTTTCTTTCTCTTCCCCCCATCCTTCTTCCATTACTCTTTCCTCTTCTCTCTGGCTTCCTTATTACCCCCTAACTTTAAACCTTATCACTAACCCTAATCCTACCCCGAATCCTCACCCTAACACTAACCCTAAACTCTATTCCTAACCCTAAACACCCTCTTCCTAACCTTATCCCTAACTCTAACCCTACTTTTTAGCCCTGTGACTTTCCCTATTTCTACCCTAAACCTAGTTCTATAAACTAAACTTAAATCTAACCCCTACCAACCTATATCTTCCTCTTATTCCTATATCTCTTCAGCAAGCTTTCTTCAAACCTTATCTCCCTTCCTTTATTTATTCTGATTGATAGAGATTAACTGATATAGAAGTAGCACGGAAACATGACAATTGCCACACATAACTACAAGCAAAAGGAAGTTTAAAACATTCGTCTTTCTTCAAGCATGACATACTGTATATTGTACAACAGAATGGTATCTCTTATTTCTTTATTGATTTATCTGTTTTAGAAAAATAACACAAATATAGCATGTGGAGAGGTTATTTTTTTTAGGAGATACCTTTCTGTAATGACAATGCCCTCCCATTTTTTTTGTTTACTTAGGAATAAGTGTAACCAAACCTATTCCCAGTGACGTATGAATAAGTTTGCAAGTTGTTATTAAAATTATGGGTATGACCTCCCCGTTTGATAACCAGGAAACTGCTGAAAAGAAATTACAGAATGTGGCATCTTTAACAGTCTTTTCCTATGCATTCTTTGCATAATATTGTCCTTCTCTTTCTTCCATTCTTATATTACCAACTCTTTAGCCTCGGGATATAAGCCCAGAAGAGATAGATTTAAAGAATGAGCCTTGGTATAAATTCTTTTCGGAATTGGAGTTTGGGAAACCGGTAAGTTGATAGTCCCAAGCATTAGTGAATAAGATTTTGTTATGGATCACTGTCTTTTCCATCTTCATTGTATGCATAATGGAACAAACATTAACTCATCCTGGTTTAGCGAACTTAATTACTGTAAAAAGTGTTATTATTTTATAAGCTGTAGTGTATGTTATTTATCTATTGGGAAAATCATGCAAGCCAGATTTTGAAAATCAAACTGAAGGAATATCAACGAATTTGTATCTATAAAATACTATGGATGTTTTCTAAAATTACAACTGTAATTTGATTGTATAACCATGAGGTGTAAATTCAGTTACCTTGTTTTTCCCACTCATAAGCTTTTCAATGTTTTGTTTTTGCTAACAAGTACGAAGGAAAAATATCAGAAATTATTCTCATTTTGAAATTTTAATTTTTTTTGTCTTGTAAGGAATGAAATGTTTGGTTAGGGAAGGTCTTAGATGAGAGGACTGCATTGATTTTATGTGAGATCTATTTTTCAAAAAAAAAATCAAGTAAAGGATTCTTCCAAAAGGCAGTTCAATAGTTTAAAAAAATTTGGTGAAATTTAGTTGTTGACTTCCCGCCCTTCTTCTATTGAAGCTGAAGACAGAGTATGCAGAGTTGAGTTGAGACAGTAGTTATCTGGGTTTAATGCTTCCTTTATCTAATATCGTATTTATTTTTATAAAGTGGCAATTTTTTGTCAAAAGAACAGCAAGAAAACGCATATAGTCTTCTGTATAAATCAAACTAGGAGGCTTAGTTCTTATTGATTCCTTGACCAAATGGAGGCATTTGGTTCCTTTAACCTGCTATTTGCTTTTATTTGTGGGAGTAGTGTTGGGGGAAAATCCAATGCATGGATAAGATTTTCAAGTAAGGCAAGGATTTGTTATTTTACCCTTCTTAATTGAAACATATTTTTATGAACTGGTATGAGCAATAAAGTGGAGGAGGATCAGATATCCATTGAAGGTGAGGCCCTTACACCAAGGAAGCTTATCTCCAGGACCTCTCCCAATGGCATTCCCTCAGAGAAGAGACTTTAAGCAAGTGCTCTCTGGATATCCTATTGGCTTATTCTAAATGTAAATAAGACGAAAACAAATTTCTAATTTGTTTTGTGCAGAACCCTCTTGTTAACTTTGAAAAGTGATGAATTGAATTTTCAATCAGGGGAAAAATATTCATCACTGATATAAGAGGAAAATTATGTCAAATTACTCAGCATGATGAATCCAAAGGGAAAAAAGGTTGAAAATGAACTGCTGAGCCAAATTATAGCTAACAGCGTTCCTTAAACACCCCATTCCCCCCAGCTCCATCATCAGCCGGAGCACATGGCGTCAGTATTGCTTTTTGACAAAGGATAGTGGTCAAATTGACTTCAAGAGCCACAAGTAGCCTTTTGAACAACAGAAAGCTAGAATTTGGTAAAGAGAGAACATTTTATGCAGCAGAAAGATGGAAGTTGCAACTGAATATTGGAAAGCTGGGTGTGACAATGTGCTAATCCAATATTTATTAGTGTTGTGGACAACAAGGAAGCCAGCATCTTTATTGCCCATTCTGCTATTATTTTGTTCAAAGTCAGTATGATTGCAAACTCCAAAAAAAGCTTCACTGGCTTTCTCAGATTTTATTTCTGCATAAGAATATTAGAATCTCAGAGTCATATAATTGGAGAGGACCCCTTGAACTACTGAGTCCAATCTACTGCTCTCAATAGCAATTGAAATTATAGCATCCCAAGCAAATATATATCCAGCCATTACTTCAACAAATCCAGCCACTGGAAGTTCAGGCAACTTGATCCCATTGATGAACTACCCTAATAGGAGCATTTTCTACTATTCAGTTTCCACAATCCACTCTGAGATTAAAAATGTACTGGGCTTTTCTATCTGACATTATTTTAAGTTCATTTGTGAAGAGTGACACCTGGTGGTCACTGAATGCAGGAAAGAAACATGCAGTTTCACACTTGCCCTTCAGCCCAGCCAAAGGCCATTGCAGGCAGATACCAATGATTTATTAACAGGAGAAATTCACCGGAAAAGGAAGGGAGACTCGGATGGCCTTTTCTAGCTTATTATGCTATCATCAGTAAGCCATACCTTAACCCCAGCTGGAAGACCAGACTGGAAGGAAGATTCGGATGGCCTCGGAAGGTTTAAATCTCAGACTTTTATGTATTTGGAGTATTTGAAGAATGCTTATCATATCCACAATTTTGTCTTCTATAAACGTACTCAGTTCTCATAGCTCATCTTGCACAATTGTATTTTCTGATCCCTCATCACTTTTACTATCTTTGGTCTCTTCCTCTTAATGTGTGATGCACAGGAGTAGACGCAGGATTCAAAGTGGGTTCTGACAAATATAGAATGGACCATATTTTTCCTTCTACTTTAAGGCTTAAGAACAGTAAAGGCCAGAAAAGAGTAAAGTTGAGAATCACCCCAGCATCAAATAATCCAAGTAATCTTGGCAGTAGATAAGCAGTACAGAATACAGTCAGGAAAGCACAAGGAGATGGGAGCCCAGGCTGCATGGCAAGGCTGAAGTTGAGTTGAAGCTTCAAATATTTTTGCAGCAGTAAAATGCTCATTAGTGAATGCCTATATACAGCACGAGGAGGTGTCTCTCAGTCCCAGATGTGAGTCTTAATGTGGATAAGTCTACACATACTCACCTCCCTACCATCCCTCTTAGTCAGAATGTTGCTATGCATAAATATCACCCATATTAATGTGTCTCTGAAAGACACCTGCCAATCCTCGGCTTCTCTTTATCATTTCAAGCACCTCAGTATAAACAGAGTAGTTTTCATCACTATATGTAAAATTCTGTACTACTGTGCAGAAAGCTCCCTCAGATTCTATTGTTTAAAGGAACAAAGTAATAATATTTGGATATTTTAACTGAATGTAACTGAATTAGTCTACATAGGAATATCCATTGTGTAGGAAAGGCAAATCATAAGATGAAATGGTTCCGTGTGTAAGGCCCCTTCTTAACCTCCTAGAAGAAACTGGATAGAAACATAGCATTATATTTCATAAGCAATTTGTAAAAATTGCCAGTATTGTATATTCTACCAAGAAAATCTGAAGGGCAGGCTGAAGGTACAGAACTTCAGGTTGAGACTGGTAGAAATTCTATTATTTTAATGCGTTTAAATCTCTTAAGTTTGAACAAATTGCATCAAAAAATCAATGAAGGAACTTGTTGATTTTATTTTTTCAAAGTCTGGAGAACTTGGTAAAGTGCCAAATGCCTGCAGAATGACACATATTGCCCCTGTGTTCTGAGGAGGCAAAAGAGAACCCAGGAGACTGCCAGCCACTGCATTTGAAATATTGATTATCATTTGGTGGTATTTGACATTTTAATATACATTAGTGACTTGTAGTGACTAATTCCATGGACAACTATTGCATACAGTGGTGTCCACACGGGCAGCGTGGGAAACCGAGGGCACCGATTGGTGAGGCGGTCCTGGCCCGGCCCGACCAATGTGTGTACCATGCAAGCAGGCACTCTGCAACAATTGGGCACCGTCGCGAAAGAGGGCAATCAGTGGGTGATTTAAGTGGGTGCCGGACGTTAGTCTTCATCTTTGGTCTGCATGCAATGTTCCAATAAAGAGTTGTGTTGAACTTGGCTCCGAGCCTCACTACCCCCCACCCACACTGATACACAACAATGGAGACGAAAGTGGGATTCGGGGGAAATCAGATCCGTTGAATGAAACGATCGCTAATACCGAATGAACCGGCAACTCCCGAACACAGCATGGCACGAGTTGCCCACATGGAGGAATTCGACGTCACACACCCTGAGTGTTGGCGATCATACTGCGTCCACCTGGAGAGTTACATGCAGGCCAACCAAACCAGGGATAAGAGTATGAAGGCAGCCACTCTGCAGTGCATCTGCGGGCCAGCTGTCTTCGGAATTGTGGAGAACTCGACACGGTGTCATACACTGATCTCAAAACTTGGCTAGAGGAGCACCTCATGCTGATGTTATCAATCATCGCGGGGAGACATGCGTTTAGGAAGAGAGATCACGACCTGGTGAGTCGATCACTGAATATGTCACTGCATTGCGGCATGCGACCCAGCCATGCGAATACACGAACCTGGAGGAGCAGCTACGTGATCGCCTCGTCTGTGGCCTCTGAGACCAGGACATCCAACAGAAACTCTTCATAAAGGGAAACATCCCATTCAAGGATACTCTGAAAGAGATCATGGTACACAAGGCAGTTGGAGGAATTGTGAAGGTCGTGCGACCAACAGCCGGCTGCCACCGTCCACTACGCTGCTGCCCGCCCCCAGCCGATGAGGCAGACAAGGTTGACACAGACCGGGATATCGATCGCCTCCACGGAAGTTGACCCAGGCCAAATCAAGTGGGCTGAAGTTGACCCGCTTCCCGGGATGTGAGAGACCACATGCCCGTGTAGCATGCCATTTCCACACAGCCGATTGTAGGGCCTGCAGCAAACGGGGGCACATCACTGCAGTGTGCCGAGGAAAAAGGGCGATCATGCCCGCAGACAAGGTGAGCAGATGAACAGGGGCCCCTGGTACACACAGAGTTCACCAGAGCTTGTCCGCCCAGCCATCGCGTGGGGATGAAACACCCAAGCCAATAAGGGGGAAATTGTGGCTGAGGGTCAAATTGCAGGGGGTCCCATGCCAAATGGAACTGGATACAGGGTCCATGTGTCCATAATTTCAGCGCACACGTTCAGCCACGTGTGCGAGGCAGGGGGGAGATGGCCAAGCTGCGGCCCTCATCCCTAGTGCTGAGGGACTTCCAAAACTGCTGGGTGTGGGTGTGCAGAGAAACAACCATCCTCGTGCAGTACAAAGACTTTGAAGGTCCCCTAACAGTCACCATAGTAGAGGCGGATCGGGCCAGTCTTATCAGGCTGGACTGGTTTGAGGCCCTGGGTATCCAAGAAACTGAAATCAACCACATGGCCACGAGCAGGTTGTCGCTAATCTACAGAGAGTTCACAGACATCTTCAGCGCTGTCCTTGGGGAGCATAAGGGGAAGTCCATGGCCGTCCAATTAGACCCAACCGTTCAGCCCATTAGAATAAAGGCGAGATGTGTGCCGTTCGTGCTCAAGTCTAAGATCCATGCAGAGCTCGAAAAGCTCGTGCAGCAGGGAGTCTTAGAGCTGGTAGACAGCGGAGAGTGGGAAACCCAGATAGTGACCCCCATCAAGGCAAATGGGGATGTATGGATATGTGCTGATTACAAGTGCACAATCAATAAGGCACTGCGGTAGAATGCATACCCGGTACTGGTGGTAGGACACATCCTCGCTTCCTTAAAGGGGGGGGATGTTTTTGCCAAGCTGGATCTCGCCCAGGCATACCAGCAACTGCTGGTCGATGCAGCGACGGCAGATGCACAGACAATAGTGACCCACTAGAGGCCTTCAAGGTCAAACGACTACAATTCGGGGTCAGCGTAGCTCCTAGCATATTCCGAAGAATAATGGATCTCATGTTCACAGGCATTCCGGGAGTCTGCCCATATTTCGATGACATGCTCATCACAGGGGACTCCGAGGGGATTCTAGCAGAGCGCCTCCAAGCCGTATTGCAAAAGTTCCGGAAGACAGGGCTTAAATTAAAAGGGGAAAAATGCAAAATTGGAGTCAAGACAACAGAATTCTTGGGATTCTGGGTCAACGCTGCAGGCATACATCCTGCGGAACCGAAACCCAAAGCGATTTGGCGAACCCCCATTCCCCGGTCTAAGGAGGAATTACAGGCATTCCTGGACCTCCTCTACTTCTATCATGCCTTCTTATTGCAGCAGGTAACGGTATCGAAACCACTCCACAGGTTGCTATACAAATCGGCCTCATGGCAGTGGACACGGGTTCATGACTATAGTTTTGCAGCCACAAAGGCACTGCTGGCCTCAGACGCAGTGCTAACACATTTTGATGAGACGTGGCCCGTATACATAGCCTGCGATGCATCCCTGAACAGAATAGGGGCCGTCTTGAGTCACGAGGCGGATGGACAACAAGCACCCATTGCGTATTACTCGAGGACGCTGTCCTCAGCAGAACAAAACTACACTCAAATAAACAAGGAGGCTTTAGCAATAGTTGCTGGAATCAAAAAGTTCCACGACTACGTCTATGGGTGGCTCTTTGTGATCTACACATACCGTAAACCGTTGCTGGGCCTCTTCATGACCCACAAGCAAACACCATAGATGATATCCCTCTGAATGTTGAGGTGGTCAATATTCTTGTTGGCCTATAAGTTCACGCTTGTACGCCGGCCCGGGAGGGATATAGGAAACACAGCTAAGCAGGCAGGGATAAGCAGGCTGCCACTTCTGAAGGTAGAGCCAGATCCGGCCCTGGCACAACAAATAATGGCAATCCATGAAATTACGCAAGCAAAGATTTAGCCAAGCAAACAGCTGTGGATCTGACTTTTAGCCGTGTCCTCGTGGGAGTGCAATCCAGGGATGTGGGTAGTGACTGGGGCCCAGAGTTCCAAGGGTTCGTCGTAAGGAAATATTAACTATCTGCTCACAAAGGTTGCCCCCCGTGGGGGAGCAGAGTAGTCATACCCGAATGCTTGTGGCCACAAGTACTGTGTGGCCTGCATGAAGGACATCTGGGCATCGTTTGGTCAAAGGCCTTCGCTAGGAGATATGTCTGATGGCCGGGGCTCAATAAGGACATTGAGGCCCAAGTATGGAACTGCAGCAAGTGCCAAGTGCACAGGTTAGAGCCGCCCTGAGCAGAACCGCAAGCGTGGGACAAGGTGCAGGCCCTGTGGTCCTGCATTTACGTGGACCACACAGACCCCTTTCACAGTCAGCTGTTTTTTATTGCAGTTGACAGCTACTCCAGGTGGCTAGAAGTATTGCCGGTTCCCAACATGACTGCGGAGAGGACAATCCGGGAGCTGCGATTGATCTTCGCCTCGCACGGCCTGCCTGATGTGTTGGGTAACGGCCTGCAATTCACCAGGGAAGAATTTTGGGACTTCATGAGGGAGAACCTCATCTGTCACATCACAATCGTGCCGTTCCACCCAGTGTCCAATGGACAAGCAGAGGTCATGCTGCGCACAACTAAGGACGGACTAAGAAAACTGGAGGGGGGGATGGGCACCATAAAGTAGCAGATTTTTTACTGTGTCAATGCATGACCCCCTGCGCAGCCACGGGACAGAGCCTTACCGAACTGAGGTGGGGCAAAAGTCTCACTAAAAAAAGGACAGACTACACCTGAAATGCACTCCGGGAGCAGTAAGACGACCACGCAGGGCACCGAGAGCGTTCAGGGTCCGGAACTATAGCAACAGAGAGCCATGGGTTCCCTCGATTGTTGTGAGGGTGCAAGGGATGGTCATGTACCAGGTGCAGCTGGAGGATGGGCGACTGGTCCGACGCCACGTCAACCAACTGTGGCACCGGTGGGGAGTAGGCCTCATGGCGACTCAGCAGAAACTAGGCCACTGGGACTAGGCAGCAGAGTTGCCGTGTTCCTGGAGCCTGGGTCTGACTCTGGCGAAGCGGACTCAGAGGTGGAGTGGGAGGATGACCTACCAGACGAACCCCCATGGAGCAAGCAGGATGAGAATGGGCAGAGACTCAATGAGAATGGGCAGAGGCCAAGGGAGAGCGACCTGGACCATCGGGGGCACAACTGGGCCCCGGAGCCAGTGCAGAAGGTGTTCCGTAGCAATAGGCAGCATCTCACAGCCGACAACCTCCGATCGAACCGAGGCAATCGCAGCACGTCCCGCAGAGACCGAACTGGTGCTATCGGGACTTTGTGGCTCGCTAGTGAGTCTCTGGGTTGCCCCCCCCCAGGGGAAAGGGATGCAGTATCCACATGGGCAGCATGGGAAAACCAGAGGCATCAATTGGTGAGGCGGCCCTGATTCAGATCAAACAATGCGTGTACCGTGCAAGCAGGCATTCTGCAACGATTGGGCACCGTCGTGAGAGCGGGAAATCAGCGGGTGATTTAAATGGGCACCGGACGTGTGTCTTCGTCTTCAGTCTGCATGCGATGTTCCAATTAAGAGTTGTGTTGAATTGGCTCCGAGCCTCACTATGCCACACTCACACTGATACACAACACGCGCAATGTTATTTTAGGAAATAAGTGGGGAAAACCAATTTGGTGTAGTGTATAAGGCATCAGGCTAGTAGCTGAGAGATCATCTTACACACAAAACCAGCTGGATGATGTTGGGCCGGTCACTTTCTCTCAGCCCTAGGAAGGAGACAATGGCAAACCACTTCTGCAAAACCTTGTCAGGAAAACTGCAGGCATTTGCCCAGGTGGTTGTGTAGGAGTCAACATGAAGGCACACATACAGATCCAAACAAAGAAAAATCCAAGTGGAAATTATCTTTTGGGTTGATTTTTCATGGTTTTCATCAATTTTAGACCCATTTACAAAGCCGTTTTCCCAGAATGGAAATCCCCAAAAGCCTAAAATATCATCATAATTTGATGTGAGTTTTCAGAGATACTTACTTATCCCTTGTGCACCCTCCCAACCATAATCAGTCTGTGTACCACTGCCATACAGCCCCCAACCCTTACATCATCCCTCTCTGCAGCCCCTCCTTCCCCACCCATTCCCTGCCTGCTTGCCTGGGTCTTCCAACCTCCTGCTGGCTTCCCCATTGATTTTCCCTGTGCAAGGCTGGCAGGGAAAGTGATGACCACGTGACTGCAGCTGACTGCAGCAGTGAAGTAGCCACGACTTTTCCAAATTTCAGTCCCAATGGAGTAACAGGTCCTGGAGTTTGGATGCTGTAAATTAACCCAGTTGAGGGACCTTGCTTCAAAAATTGTGGCCGTGTGATGCATTTGAAGGTTGCAAACACACGATTTTTACAATAGTAGTATAACAGATTGTAAAGACTTCAGCAAGTATTGGAACTATTTGTCAAACATTTTAATAGTGACAGTGGATGAAGCTTGGTAAAGCTTATGGAGAAAAGACTCAACTTTCAAATAAAATAAGAGATAACCCAAGGTTTGATTATTCAGAGGATTTTAAAATCCATTCTATGAAGTACTTCCACCAGAAATAATTGTTTCATTCTTAAATCTGCACATTCCTTGATCTTTCCTTTCAGTATACTGTAACAATTTATCCACATTCTTCAAAATTTAGAAGGAATAAGGGAGAAAAGATCAAGTGACAAAAGCTACCTCCAACTTTTCAAAATATCCATGGTAAATTATCGATATGGATTTGTAGTGGTAAATATTCCTTGGGAAGAAATTTTTCAGACTTCTTTTAGAATCCAGTGCTAATTCACTTTGTAGCAAATAACCATTATTAGAATTTTTAATCACATTGTTTTAACTGAAAAGTAATAAAGTAATATTTTAGATTTGGTATGGTGGTTTCATGATTGCTTGAGTATCTCCTGATTTAATTTAATTTAATTTAATAATTTAATTTATATACCGCCCTTTTCCGTACAACGGACTCAGGGCGGTTCACAGCCAACAATAAAAATGCAATACAAAAATGTATGAAGTTAAAACACAATTAAAAGTAAATATTATATGATTAGCTTGGATACACGTGATTGGAGTTTTTTGAGCAATTGTTCAATGAATGAGCTACATATTTGCAAGGATTTGTTTCTTGACTCAATTTGCAAGATTTCTGCAAGATATTTTTCAAAGACCTTATGAGAGACAGGAAGCTGAGACAAATAATTTTTGATATTTGATAAATCATCTTCCTATTCAAGAATGGATATAGGCAAACTCCTTTTGTCTGAGGAGCCCACTAGAGCAACCAAGAATTAAGAGACTTGAACCATGATCTCCTGTCCTACTTGGTCTTCTGGAGGCTTACCCTGTTTCTGTATAATTATATTTCTCCCCTTAAGCCTTCCAAATATTACAACAAATCAGAAGCTTTTAGCCCTAATTTCTCTGGGTGTCCTGGAATCTTGAAAATGTGGTCACGGCATCATTGATTTTTGAATGAGATTCATTGAATCATAAATTGTGTAAGATAGGCAAATAGGCAAATTATTGGTAAACAGAGAGAGCTTCCAAAATGTCTTGGAACCCAGAATTGCGCTAAAATGTTTATGCTGTACATTAAACTAGTTTCTCTGATTTTATTCAACTAAAATAATAGCATTGGTTAAGTATTCAGAATATGAAACGAATATCTCTACATTTACATTATGTCATACCACCATTTCTCTAGAAACCCATTTGTTAATATGGTATGTATGATGTTAAAGACTAGGAAGTTCTTAAGAAATAGAACTAGTCATTTACATTGTATAAACATACTGGCTTGCTTTTATTTTGGGGAAAAGAATTGAAATTATTACCAAACTGTATTTGTTAAACTACTGTTTCTATGAGGACCAGGGAGATTTGTAGCAGTTATAAAGCTGTTGTTTCAAGCAAACCAGAACAAGGCTGCAATTTTCTTTCTATAATCTGTGGTTGTTCTAGAGTAGAGTTGCTTTCTCTTTTCACTTTTTATTTCTGGTGTTGACACAATTTCCCCCAATATACTCTTTCAGCACTAGTTTGAGTTTCCATATTCTCTGTGATGTCTTTCTTTATCTTCATTTCCTCATTTCCTCCTCTGCTTTCCATCAGCCTCCAAAAAAGATTTGGGATTATACTCCTGGAGATTGCTCTATCCTTACTAGAGAGGATAGAAAGGTAATTTGACTATATAATGTATGCAATATAGTTGTGTGTGTATATATTAGCGCTTATCTTTCATCTGTAGCAGTGTTTGAATTGGAGTGCTTTGAATTTAATTGAACTTATATATGTGATGGACTGCAATCACCAAAATAAGTGTAATCTTCACTAGATCAGAGCAACTTTGTATTTTTTGTGATATGCAGTAATTTTTCTAGTATGAATGCATTTTTATATTTACTTTCTAATAAAAATTAGGAGAAAATTAATCTTGAAAAATTCAGCAGTGAACCTTCTAAACTGTATTGGAAACATAGAAAGTATTGGAATGTTGTCCTATGTAGAGTATATTTTCTTGTTAAAAGGGTCAGACTTAATTCTTTTCCTTTTTAACCAGGTTGATCCAGGAAAAAACCACTGCCTCTATCATACTGAATTAGATGCAGATATAGACAAAATGGAGAAGCTTTATAAAGCCCCAGACCAAAAGCAACTGAAGGTATCTTAAGTTGCTTGTTTTAGTTCTAAACTTTCTAGTGGAGACATTGCTGGATATTAACCTGTTCTTAAAGCATCCGAACCATTCTCCAGTTATGGTAATTGGTATAAATAGTAGCATATTGTAGTCATGTTCAGATACAAATCCTAAACTATGTCCAGCTGATACTGTACATTCTCTGCTTTTTTTTGCATTTTCTGTTTGGTGAATGTGATTGCTGTGAACAACCAGAGAACAGGGCAGCACAAGACAAGAAAGCTAACAGCAGATAGAAGTCAAATTCAGCAAAACTGCAGAAGTTCTGAATTTAAGAATAAGGAAATTCAGTTCTCTGTATGGACTGTACATTTCTCTGCTGTAGGAGAAATCAGAGCCAATCCAAGGAAATAATAAGGCTAAGAACTCCTATTTTGCTTCCAACGGTGTCTGAATGCAAGACATCTTTTTTATGAGGGCAATTTGGGGAAAAACCTCCATTTGGTTATCAATGACAAACAGTCGTAGATACATAACTTGTATTATACACATTAGAAAAGTACAACATTTCATTACTTTTTGACATCATCGTCATTCAAATTGAGGCCCTTGTCATAACGTCTTACAAGGTTTGAAATTCCTTCTGCAAAGAAATCTCCCTCCT
>JANHFO010007623.1:276212-302489 GCA_032468095.1 Pareas carinatus
GTAGTGTTTTTCAACCTTGTCAACTTTTGATATGTGGACTTCAGCTCCCAGCAAACCTAACCCAGCATGCTGGCTGGACAATTCTGGGAATTAAAGACCACACATCTTAAAGTTGATCAGGTTGAGAAACACTGCTCTAGAGCAGTGGCCTCCATCCTTTTAGGCACCAGGGATGGGTTCCATGGAGAGTGGTTCTTTTCCACAGACCATAGGGCGCATGGTTTTGCATGCTGCCTGCATACCGCAAATGGGACTTCGCTCGTTTGTTCAGCCCAGTTACTGGTATGCCACGGCCCAGTGCTGGTCCATGGACCGGGCGTTGGGGACACCTGCTCTAGAGAGTTTCCTTTTCCTGGCTTAATATTACTATTCCCTTCCATTCCTTTCTCAGCCTACCCATAATCTTCCACAATAGTAAACTAGGGTTTTGTATAACTATGATACAAAAAAGATGTTGAGGCTCTAGAAAGAATACAGAGAAGAACAGCACAGATGATGAGAAATCTGGAGGCTAAACCATGAGATGAACAGTTGAGGGGACTAGATATGTCTAGACTAACAAACAAGAGGACTAGGGTTGACATGATAGCAGTCTTCCAGTACTTGAGCGGCTTCCATAGAGATGAGGGGGGGTCAACCTATTCTCCAAAACACCTGAGGGCAGGACAAGAAGTATTGGGTGGAAGATCATTAAGAAGACTATGAAGATTCTCAGAAGTGAAGAAGCTTCTTTGATGAGAAGTGAAATGTTTTCAAGGAAAAAACCAAGAAAGTCCAGTTTTGAAAAGCACATTGGGACAACTGTTAAAGAGAAATCCAACCTACAACAGAGCAGAAATTTTCAGTGGAACGCCTTGCCTCCAGAAATTATGGAACCTCCATCAATGGATGTTTTCAAGAAGACATTAGGCAATCATTTGTCTGAAATAGTACAAGGTCTCTTGCTTGAACTAGGAGACCTCCACGGTGCCTTTCAACCCTGTTATCAGCTGCTATTCTATGATAAGTAACCCTTTTTGTAACTTTTGCTCCCTGATTTATTATTAAAATTTTTAGAAGCGATCTGACCTCATTCTTCCAAATGAATATCCTTAATTTGTCCGATATGTTTTTCTATCACTGCTACTCCCTAGTAATTAGAAAAACAGTAATTACTGGTGAAATAATAGCTTTAGGCTCTGAAAGCAAAAGAAAGAATCCAATCCCTTATTTGCTAATTAAAACACTAGAATTATAATCAACTGGATGCTTCCCTTTTCGATTTTGCCTGAAAATGATTTGGTCTTGGGTAAAGAGAAAAAGGATAACTTTTTGGAAAGAGAAGAAAACAAGAAATGCGATAAATTTGTTATGTATTGAAATGGCCATGTGGTATCTGGGGAGAGAAAAGTCTTATCATTCCAGTAAAAAGAATATTCGCACAACACTCAGCTATTTTTACAGGTTTCTTTTTAATAGATCAATGATATATAGCCGGTTCTGGAAAGTGTTGTTTTTAAAGAAAAAGGATACTCTATGTGATATGTTTTCAGGCCTGCTTTCGTATGGCTTTTTGAGTTAGACCAGGTCAGGACATCAGTGCCATAGAAGACTAAAACTGTACTTATTTTTTATTTTTATTTATTAACTTTGTATACTGCCCATCTCTCTAGCAACTCCAGATGCTATACATGACAATGAAACAATTACAGGCAGACTACAAGTGAGCCCAAAATTTCTGTTTTTAAGTGAGACATGTGTTAAGTGAGTTTTGCTCCATTTTAAGACATTTCTTGTCACAGTTTGTTAAATGAATCCCTGTAAATTATTATCATGATGATGGTGGTGGTGGTGGTGGTGGTTCATCGCACAGTCTGCCAGATTTTCAGACTGGACTTGACATTTTTGTCTACCTATCGGGTCCTTACCAGGGACCGAGGATCGGCAGATGTGGATGTTTGATGGTGTTACAAATACCGTTGTAGGATGGAAGTGTTCCTAGTAAAGGTGCCTTTTGCAACTGACTGATGGCGTATTTGTCAATGCCGATGATGTTCAAATGATGCTCCAGTTTTTTTGGGATTGCACCTAAGGTGCCTATTACTATTGGGACTACCTTTGCTTGTTTTTTTCAGAATCGTTCTATTTCTATTTGTAAGTTTTGTTTTGTTGTTATTATTATTATTGTTATTATTATTGATGTTGTTGTTGTTATTATTATTATTATTATTATTGTTATTATTATTATTATTATTAGACTTATATACCACTTAATAGTGCTTTACAGCACTTTCTAAGTGGTTTGCACAGTCAGCATATCGCCCCCAACAATCTGGGTCCTCATTTGACCGACCTCAAAAGGATGGAAGGCTGAGTCAACCTTGAGCCAGTGAGAATCGAACTGCTGAACTTTTGATGGCTAACGGCAGATGGCAGTCAGCGAAAATAGACTGCAGTACCACTTTTAACCACTGCATCATCCTGGCTCCAATACTCCTATACTGCTTCAGAACAAGACTCTAAAAATTTATGACCATATCCATCAAAGCCTTTAGATTACAACCTTTGACGTCATATCCTACAAGTACATTTTCCCATTAATTCAGTTCTCGCTTTATACAAATTCACTTTGTATGAGTTTTGGGAGGGGAAATCTGTATTTGTAATGTCAGTCAAATTCTGATTCTGAGATAGCTTCACAAAATACACCACTGAGGTATCTCCACTGAGATGGGCTCCATAAATAACTTTAAACCGATACAAATAAAAATAAACAGTTTGAACATGGTTGATTGATTTACGTTTAAAAAAAGGGAAAAAAACAATATTCAACATTGTTCACTTAATATATTAAAAATAGAATAAAAGAAGAGGAGATGGACATCTGGGGAAAAAAAGAAGCATTCAAAATAGTATCAAGACTTACAGAAGCACACTACCGCTTCACTTCAAATCCTTGAAAAATAGCCAGGTTTTTAGTCACTATCGGAATACCATCAGACTGGTAGCCAGAGGGGTCTCTAGAGTTATTCGGTGATAAGCAGCATATTAAATGCTTCAGATAAAAACAAGAGCAAGATTATTAGAGATTTGTCACATATTACCTCATTAATTCAGCATGATGAATCAGGGATATATTTTAGCCCATTAGCACATTACTTTTTCAATTTGTATATTAACCACATTATTCTTTAGTTACTAATCACAACCCTCTTGCACTAGCAGGAAGGTGTTCCGGCCTATTTTACAAGATAATTTGGCAATTGTGTCTGTATACCAGGCTAAATTGAGAAGGGCTGTGAAGTCATTGGCCTCTTTCATTTTATAAATTATCAGGAAATGGCAGTTCTAATATTTATCTAAAACTGCTCCAAAATTCAAACTTGATGAGGATGCTTTCAGCAGGCACATGCCTATAAATATATTTGAGTGATGTTGCAGGTCTTACTGTCTTGGAGAGAATGCTATTCCTATATGGGTGGTGCTACCTAGCATAATTTTTCAGTTACCCTGGATTCTTTTCCATTCAAAGGTTGTTCGTTTCATTCCTGCAGCTTGCAAGGTCTCAGAATTTTCACGGCATTCAACTGAGTATTTTACAAAACTGGATGTCCTTGAAGTAGTACATTCATCATCAATTTTTATTATAGTCACAGACCTGTGGTACAGTCTAAGTTTCTTAAAGTTATCTGGCAGTTGCAAGACGTATTATAAATAATACTCTCTGTTTAGAATGGCTGTGTCTCTCTAAACAATAGTTTGGTATTATATTCTTAATTTCTGCTTAAAAGTAATTTCTGTTCCAGGTGATTTGGCCCCACTAATTCTTTAATTCTATTTTAAATCAATCTGGTTGAACTCCACTTCCTCAGACCTTCACTGGAGAGTCTTTACCCATTCCACTTTTCTAAAGCGGCACATCTGGGATATTGATTTTAAGATCAGTTGTATTCTGGTTCCTTACTTTATATCTTACGTGATTAAAAAAAATCGATATACATCTACTTGCTATGTTTTTGATGCTTCAACAAGTATTATATTCATCAGGTAGGATGCACTGCTTTGGCGCTCTTGCTGGAACACTACAAAAACTTTTCTTGATCAGAGATTTCAGTAGAATATTTGAACCACATCTTTTCGTGCATCCAATCCTGTGGAATTCCCAAGCATGGAATAGGACTTCCATCTATTTGTTCTTGACCAGGATTCAGACCTATCCTCCAGGTTTGCAAACTTTCTTGCCTTTATATCTACCACCTATCTTTTGTTATGCCTAAAAAAATGTAATCAACTTTTACTTACTATATATTCTATTCTTTATTATGCATTTTTATTTCTATCCTTCTTTAACTATGGTCTATGGCAGTAATAATAGCCATTTATTTGAATTCCTCAATCCTATAAGATCTTCTGCTTTTCTTTTTCTGCTAGAAGAGGCGAGAGATAGTGATCAGAATATGTTTCTACTATTTTCAAACTATTAAGGTTAATTTTAAATATAATTTTAAATATTACAAACTATTAAGGTTAATGATAAATTTGATAGTTGATTACTTTCTTAAATCAGAAAGAACACATATTGCTGTAACAAGCTGCTCGTCTGGGCTATATCAACTTGTTGTTATTGGACATAGTTTAAGATCTCAGTAACATGCAGCAATTAGTCTACTTAAAAATGCTCTTTGTATAATTAGGGATGTCATTCCCCAAATTTTTGCTGCATTAAATCCCCATGATTACTGTAATGTATTGGTCTAAGAATGCTAGAATATTGCCGACCATTGGGCCTTCCTGTCTCTGGAACCTATTTGCACAGGAATTTTGCCATGCTCTTCTTGGTCACCACCATATATATAGTTGCTGTGCATCAGCTTTTGCTGCTTCTGTTTGCTTCTCTTTGTATTGAAAAAGCCTGTTGCCATTATACTACCCGTCTCTTCAATGCCTCACAACAATTACCTACACTTAGTCTTAGATTGGTTACACAACAATTCCCTACACTTTGTCTTAGATTGGACTCTCTTTCCTTTTGCAAATTTGCAAATGGTAGAACTCCTAGGGATTTTCTTTGGCCTGAGTCAAACAGAAAGAAGAGGAAGGACATTTTCTCACATAAACACACAAACTGTCAGCAAGATGAATGACATAAATTTATCTTCATTCTGACCAGGCTACTACAAATAAAAGCAAAGGCAATTAGAAAATATTATTTTCCTCCTTAACCTCTAACCTTCCTACACATTTTAAGATTGACTTCATAATTACAGGTCAGAAAAAACTCAATTAAATTCTAGCTTGTATTAAAAAAAATGTGACTCTCAGGTTAAATAATTTTCTTGACCTCACAATGTTGATTTGGAAAGAAATTATTTCAAAAATGCATGGATTTCAGAGTAAGTTTATAACTCAATTTTGAAAGATGAGAACTAAAATGCATATTTTTACAGGGCAAAAGCATTTAAACAGTAACAAAATACCAAGCTTATTGTAAAAATCGTATGTCCTCTCCTCTGAAGAAGACCATGTTTGCTGCTAGTTCTACAGCTACAGGATAATGGCGCGTGATGGCAAAGAATGCTACCTATTGCTCTTCCACAGCCTACTCAATCAACTTCTGGTTGATATGTATGCAAAAATTGAGACTGAAAGACTCCATTGGATTCGTAACAATCAGAAAAAGCTAAGAAGTGAGGAGTATGTCGATCTAAATATGCCATTACAAGAACTGATGGCCAGTTAGCAGAGATTGGAAAGATGGTTACATAGATATAGGCCTGCATGACATTATCAAGATGACAATGATCCACGGCTCATGTGGACCTCTCAAAGAAACTCATCATGCCACCCAAAAAATACCCCAGGCCATTTTAGAAGGAAACTCAAACCAGAGAGGACAGATATCCTCAGTTTCGCAGGCGGTCTCCAGAAGATGGTGGGTTGTTTTCCAACATCAATGAGTCGATATTGACAATCGCTGGGTGGTACCATACAATCCTGTCCTGTCTTGCACCTTCAAGACCCATATAAATGTTGAGTACTGCAATTCAGTCAAATCAACTAAATACTTCTGCAAGTATATCAACAAAGGATCTGACCAAGCAGCGTTCACCATTGAAGATTTCGACGAGGTGACAAGGTATGAAGCAAGATGATACATCAGCAGCTCTGAGGCAGTCTGGCACATTCTCTGCTTCCATATTCATGAAAGATTCCCATCTGTTATGCATCTTGCCATACATCTCGAAAATGGCCAGTGAGTTTACTTTACTGATGATAATGTTGTTGAGAGAATCAACAGCCCTTCAAAAACAACACTTCTGGGATTTTTGAGTTGTGCAAAGTTGATTCCTTTGCAAAAATCATTTTATATTGTGAAATTCCTTCTTTCTACGTATGAAGAGGCAATCAGTTCTGCAGGAGGAAACAAGGAAAGCCTGTACCAAGTTATTCAGGAGTCAAGAAATATCATGTTTTGGGGAGAGTATACACCATCCATCCTGGCAATTCTGAGTGTTATTATCTACACCCCCTTTTGCATGAGATCCGTGGACCCATATCATTCACTACTCTAAAAACTGTGGCAGGAATATTCCAAATAACGTTTCAATCGGTGTGCATAGCACTTGGCTTGCTAGAAGATGACGCTCACTGGAACCACATTCTGAAAGAAGCATCCATCTCCGACTCTCCTCACAAAATTTGTGAACTGTTTGCCATCATGTTAATTTTCTGCGAAGTTGGAGACTCCTTAAAGTTGTGGAAGAAATACCGAGATAGTCTTGCAGAAGGAAAATTGAGAGACAAGATGTAGAAGCCCAAATGATCCTCAACATAGCTTGCAACCAATGTCTTCTCCTCCTTGACGATATTCCTTCTGCAAGACACTTTCACTTTTTGGATTACCACCCATTTCACGGGAACAACGAACCGTTATCAACAACCATCAATACCTAAATGAGTTGTCATACAGTATAATATCATTCAGCTCACTGAAACAGTTGCTGTAAATATTCTTAAATTAAATCAAGAACAGAGGAAAGCCTACAATGAAATCTTGCACAGCATTGCGTTGCTGCTGTGAACAGTTTCACATTCATTGGTGTAGCAATGCAGGCTAACTATTTCTCTTTTCCACAGTCAGTCCACATGACAGCCTGATCATCCCTCAACAAGAGAAGAAAGCCAGAAACATGGCTCACACAGAGCTTCAGAGAAGTTCATCTTCAGTTCCACCACCTACAATTTTCGATTAAGGTGTGTTACGCTTTCATCATCAATGAGGCACATGAACAGAGTTTCACAGTTGTTGGTATAGCACTGCAGACTAACCATTTCTCTTTTACAGAGTCAATCCACATGAAAGCCTGATCACCCTCCAGCCACAGAGAAAAAACAGAAAGATTACTCCCAGAGAGGTTCGGAGCACTTAATCTGAGGAAACAATTGAAGTTCTATGCTTAATAAGTTATTAGCATGGCTAAGTACAACAAAAAGCCAGGAGTGGTGGTGGGATTAAAGAAATTAGGCACCTCTATTTTATTGCACTTTGAATTTCAATAATGTATTAATCTTAAACAAAAAATTAGCTCACCACCTTCAACTTGATAATACAACATCATTTATAACATCTCTTCTATTTTCACACTTTAGTACTTATTTAGATTCTTATTTTTCTTCCTGTATCTTGAAAGCATACCTATCCATAACTGTAACACATTTGTTTTATTAATAAATTATCATTATTATCGAAATTTACCACTTTGATTATCTTCAGCCTTAATCATATACAAATTCATCTAGCTTAAAAACCTTCAATAGTATCTCAGTTTAAAACTTCCAGTAGCTTCACAGATTACGTGCTTCTATTTCCTTACCCGATATTCAATTTTTTTGGTAATCCCCGTAGCGGAACACGTGTACCAGTAGCTAGTGGTGTATACTGTGACTACTTCACACAGTTTCCTCATACGGTTAGAAGCATCCCAGACATTGGTAAGCTTTCTTTCTTGCTCAATATCATGCTCTTCTCTCTACAGTTGCGTTTAAACCAGATTTATCCTCCCTCTGAACACCAGATACCCTAGTCACTCAAATTTAAAGCCCATGAGGCTAGGTTTTCTGCAGCAGCATATAAGTTCTGTTGGACCTCAGTTGGCTAGTTGCAGCTACACAATTGTACTTTATGTAATTCTATGTGTTATTATTGTTTGCAATTTTACATATTATATTATTTTATAACATTATTATATTGATATAATTCTATATATTTGTATTTTACATATTATTATATTATTATACATATATTATAGTATTTTATAATATTATATTTATGCAATTTTATCTATTAATATTTTTGTAATTTCAGATGCTATTATATTTATATAATTTTAGACATTACCTCACATTCACATGAATTCTAAACAACTTGTTTTATAGATTATTCTAATTTTGTCTTGTTTTTTACTGTATTTTAAGATACATCTATAAGTACTCAGAAAGCACTCATGAATGCATTACTTGCACTGTGCTAAGACAGTAATAAACTGACTGACTGATATTCTCTCATTTGCTTTTTCTCAATGCTGAATATGCCACGTTTCTTTATTATCTCTTTATAGAACTTCCCAGTTATTGTTCCTATTGCTATCCTCTTTATTTTTTTCGTTTGAATCTTTCTTAAAGAGAGATATGTAGAACTGAACATGACACTTGAAGTGTGGTGGACATAGTTGAATTAATGAGTTTCACATGACTAGTAGGCTATGTTTTTATTGCTGCAGGCTAAAATGGAATTTGTCAATTCATTTCCCACTATAATTCTAGAATGCTTTCAGGATGCTTCTATTACTAATGTTGGGATTCCTCTTTATGTACAGATGCATTTGATTTCTTTTTCCATAATGAAGAACATCTTTCTCTGTTAAGATAAAATTTCTTTCTCTGTTAAGATAGGTTTTGTATTGAACTGTCTTCTTGGCTATTGGTCACCTAATTAAATATCATCTACAAATTTAATATGCCTGCCTTGCACTTCATCCAAATCATTAATAAGAAAAGCATCAATAGGCAAATTGAATATACTTTCATTGGAAACTGTTAATAAGGACTTTCAATATTTTCTTCAATCTTCAAACCCCAAAAATATCATTTAACTTTTTACCATTTTAATTCTTTCAATCGCAATGTGCATTTATTTCCTTTTCTTTAATGTCCATCCAAGGTAAAATGTACCTTCATGTTTTTCACAACACCAACATTAAATTGAAGTACCTTTGTACATCTTAGAAAATTTCTATAGTGTCATATACCAACAGTACACCATTTTCTAAATGTTCCTGCTTAAATTAAAACATAATGTGAATTTCAGTACCTTTATCCACGTTCTCTTCCTTTGAACTATCCATATAGACTTAGTTCATCATGCAATATTTAACTTGTTTCTCTTCAGTTTAAAATTCCTACTAAAGTGTGTGTCTACTATGTATATATGTGTGAAATAGAGACAAAGCGAGTTTTCAAATATACATAATTTGTGCACCCTTCAGTTTTCATGTTCTGTTGTTTTGTCTTCTGCTTTTCAATCCCTATTAACTTTTTTATCTATATTAAATCAGATATTGTGCATATGAAAACTCAATCTCTCTGCAATTAATTGGTTTTCTTTTACTTTATCTTGAGCTGTCCATCACCCTGAAATAATAATTCTTGAGACGTTAACCTTTTCTCTTTGCCTATTAGCTCAAAAGTGTTTGAGTGAGTGAATGAATTGAATAATAAAATACATATTCTAGGGTATTTTCCTATAGAATCTTAGATCATAATTTTAAATAGCTCTACACAACTTAGAAAAGTTACCTTAAAAACAGCCATTAAATCTAAAATCATTAAAATATGAATAGCAATTAAATGTTTGAAAGAGATTGAATGCTCATTCCAAAGTTATCTGAAAGTTCATTTTGCATGATAAACTGTTTTAAACAGAACTATGGACAGTCAAGCATAACTCTTGAAATTAATAACTCATATTTATTTATTTTATTTATTTATTATTTTGATTTATATACCACCCTCCTCCCGAAGGACCCAGGGCGGTGTACAGCCAATTAAAACCACAACAAAAACATAATTTAAACAGTTTAAAATTAAATTAAATCTATTTGGGCTGCAGATTCTTAAAAACTCTCAAATTAAAAATCCCGATGACCCTCTAAAACCCTCAAAACTGACCCCCCACCCCAGGAACAGTTGGAACAGTTTAAACTAATATCTTAAATTAAGGTAGGCCAATCTGATAAATGTGGACATCCTTGGTGAAAGGCATTTATTAATATCTCAATGGCAATCAAAGCAATGGAGAAGACAAACTGCAGAAATCAAAATCAGAATCAGAATTTATTTTGCCATGTGTGTCAGATCGCCCAAAGAAATTGTCTTCAGCGATCACGCTCAGTACCTGCATACGTACACAACAAGGATACAAATTGTAGGAGAATGTAAATCTGAAGTGTAAGTATTGAGGAAGGATCCCAACATAAATTGTTATAGATCAAAAGGGAGGGAAGGAAAATCTTGATTTTCCCATGGAAACTGGATCCAGGAATAGAGTCTGTTACTAGCCCTCAGCATTCGATAGGGGCGGTGTAGATTTCTGACAGGTGGCTTGATGACTCAATGGTTAAGATGTTAGGTTTGTCAGCAGGAAAGGTGACAGCCTGGGTTCAAGACCCGGGCGCCATGCAGTGGGGTGAACACCTGTACTTGCCCTAGCTCCTGTCAACCTGGCAGTTTTAAAGCATGCAACTGTGAGCAGATAAATAGGTACCACTTCAGTGCGAAAGGTTTCCATGTTTCATACTTTCATGCTGGGCACTTGACGACAGAAGCGTCTCTCGGGCCACACGGACTCCTAGACCGAGATTTGGAGATGAGTACCACCACCTTGAGTTGGTCACTACAGGACCGCACAAGACTTAAGACTTCCAAGATCATTTAAATCACAAAACTAATATTAAATTTCTCATTGTAGCAATGACGTCTTTTGGAACCTCTTGAAAAACCTGACTTTTCTGCCAAGCCTTGGAATAATACAGAATGTATCATTTTGCGGATTTTGTCCAGCATGTTAGAAACACTTTTATTTGCCTTTATGAGCTGCCCAGAGTCACTTTGCAATTGGGTAACATCTAAACCTAATGAGACAAACATGCAGACAAAGGCATGGATACTTCAAAGTTCCCTGCATGTGTGATTATAATCTATGGCACTGCTTAAACAAAGTTAAATAGATGCATAATAACAGTTGAATGATTTAGAATCAACAGGTGAAAAAAGGAATTCGGGCAGCTAAATGATTTGTATAACCTATTGTCTTCCTCTTCATTTTAAAAACATAAATCACGTACATTAAAAATTAACATATATCATCTTTAAGAATGTCCTTATAATAATAATTATGACTCCTAGATTCTGAACCAACAAGAAAGGGAATAGTACAACCACACAATGAATTTCCTATTAGGTTCCTTCCTGCTTGTCTTCTAGTTTGCCCCACATCATTTTCTCTTTTCTTTTTCAGAGTATGATTTATTTAGGATTATGGCAGCATAAGGAATAATCCTCGATTCACACAATATATCAGCTATTAAAAATTAATCTCCTTGCAACCATAGCCACATATCATTTATTTATGTGAAAACAGAAGGTAGAAAGAACTTAAATTAGTATATCACTAGCATCTGCCCATAGCATTTTACTTAAGACTTCATGCTATTGAGAAAAGAAAGAAAGGAAGGAAGGAAGGAAGGAGGGAAGGAAGGAAGGAAGGAAGGAAGGAAGGAAGGAAGGTTTACTTTCAAAGTAACCCAATATTTTTATTGAGTTTATGGATCTATAAACCATTGAGCTGTAGTGGCGCAGTGGTTAGAGTGCAGCACTGCATCCTACTTCTGTTAAGAGTCGGCTGCCAGTAAGTTCAGCAGTTCGAGTCCCACCAGCTCAAGGTTGACTCAGCCTTCCATCCTTCCGAGGTGGGTCAAATGAGGACTCAGATTGTTGGGAGCAACAGGCTGGTTTCTGTAAACCGCTTAGAGAGGGCTGTAAAGCACTGTGAAGCGGTATATAAGTCTAACTGCTATTGCTAATTGCTAACGTCAATGAGGAGGCCAGATTCACTTAACAAATGTGTTACTAACTTAATAACTGGAGTGATTCACTTAACAGCAGTGGCTGAAAAGGTTGTAAAAATGGGGCAAAGTTCACTTAACCAATGTCTCACTTAGCAACAGAAATCTCGGAATCAATTGTGATTGTAAATGGAGGACTATCTGTAAATCTCTCCGTAGGACATCAATTATTTCTACTTCCAGAAGAAGGGAATGGGAGATTCTGCGGAAGGGATCTGGAAATGAGAAGGAGAAATGATCTTCGGCAGATTTTAAAAGTAATAAGCAATTTTCGGAATGGATAGTCCTCCGTACCACTTGATTTTGAAATGTGAATCTGAAAAGTTTAAAATTGATGCATGACTTGTGCTTGCCTGCTTATTAGGTTTCCTAATTTTAACTTTTGGTTTTAAGTGCGTTTTAATTGAGCTTTAATTAGTTTTAAAAAGGGTTATAGGTTTTTATTGACCTTTGTATTTTATATAGTAGCTGTGCTGTTTGGATGTTTAATTATAATTATGTGAGATGCCCAAAGTCACAAACATGAGATTGGCAGCTATACAGAATGAATGAATGAATGAATGAATGAATGAATGAATGAATGAATGAATGAATGAATGAATTACATTGGTAGAAGATGCTATAATGGAAAAGAATGTAGAACATATAAGATTTTTATAATAGTCAGTATTCCTCTGTTTTTTAGTTGGGACACAAGCAAAACCTTAATTAATCATTTGGTACTGATTTTTTAATCTTACAAAGTAATATTGTGAACATGTTTTAAAACAGCATTTGCTCCCACTTTTTCCTGTGTTGCTACGGATAATAAAGCTAGGGGAAATTTTTCTCTAATCACACCATGAATAACTCATTGACTTTCATTTAAATTTCATTGGAAATTTGAACATATTTAAAAGGAAATGTCTCCACAGAAAAGTAAATAAAGATTACATTTTAAAAAAAAACACACACCTGATTTTCATGTTCTTTTTATTTAAAATAAATTCCTCTTTGAATTGAATATAGTAATGTAAATCTAAGTTTTGTTTATGGGTTTTTCTTCTCTCTCTTGTGACTCATCAAATATCCAGCCTGTAAATGGAATTAAACTTCCTTCTCAGTTCTTTATCATAATTGGCCAAACAGTGAAATGATTGACATCTTATTAATAGAATTTTACCATTGCTGCAACTGACACGGAAACGTTTCTCAATGATTTGAACATGTGCGGTGCCTTGACCTAGCATGGTTAACATTTGATACTTTAAAGATGGATGTCAGCTTGATGGGATTTTAAATATCAGACGAATCTGTTCTCCTGTCCCCCCCCCACTCCCCTCCCCCGCCGTGTAAATATTGGAAGAGTAAAGGGTTTATTATGGCTTTAGCAGTATGCTAATCAAATGGAAACATCTGCAAACTTTAAGGTAACAAGAAAAATTGAAATGACCCTATTACTGTCTAAGGGAGATAAGATCTAATGTTAGATTTGGCGAGTCTGGCCTCCAGGTTTTAGTCCTTTGCCCTTTCACTTGACAATAACGGACTAGGAACTGGGTCTTCAGTTAAGCACAAGGTCGTATCCAAGACGGCATACCTAGAACCAATTACAGGTGGTTCTCGACTTACGACCACAACTGAGCCCAAAATTTCTGTTGTTAAGTGAGACATTTGCTAACTGAGTTTTGCCCCCATTTTACAACCCTCAGTTGTTAAGTGAATCTGGCTTCCCCATTGACTTCGCTGGTCTGAACGTCGCAAAAGAAGTCCTCAGGACATTGCGGCCGTCATAAAAAAATGAACTGTTTCTCAAGTGTCTGGATTTTGATCATGTGACCATGTGGGGGGAGGGATGCCAGAAAGTTCGTAACTGTGAAAAACTGTCATAAGTCACTTTTTTTAAAGCACTATTGTAACTTTGAATGGTCATTAAATGAACTGTCGTAAGTCGAGGACTGCCTGTGTGAGCTTATATAGATCATAAGAGGCAATCTTCAACTTACAACCTTTCCTTGATGAACTGTTCAAAGCTACAAAAACACTGGGGAAAAAAAGATTTAAGACCAATTTTCATACGACTGCTGTAGCATTCCCATGATCTATGTTGAAACTTCAACACTTGGCAACTGGCGTGTATTTGACAGTTTCACTGTTTCTAGGGTCATGTGATCACGATTTGTAACCTTCTCTGTCAGCTTCTGGGAAGGGGAAAGTCAATGGGGGAAGCCAGATTCAATGAACGAGCCCATGATTCACCTAGCAACTGCAGTGATTTGCTTAACAATTGTGGCAAAAGAAGTCGTAAAGTGGAGCAAAAATTACTTTAACAACAGTCTTGTTTAGCAATAGAAATATGGAGTCAACTGTGGTCATAAATTGAGGACTATGTGTATCTTAATCGTAGTTTGAGAGTATAATTCCATTTAAGCAATACAGGTAATCTTCAAGTTACAATAGTTTTTTTAAAAAAGTTAAAATACATACAAGCCACCTAGGGAGAGTAAAAGATCAACCACAACGGTATACAAAAGAATGAAATCAGACACCCATATGTGAGGGGACAGTTTGGAGAGCAATGTAAACTGAAATTTCCCTTAGTACTATAAAAGGACTTTCTATGACTTCTGTGGTAATACCGTTTTCACAAGAAAAAAAGACCTAAACCGGAAAATAAGCCCTAGCCCTGATTTTTCTGGGTGCTCGTAATAGAAGCTCTAACCCCCCAAAATAAGCCCCAGTTAAGATCGTCAGCCTGACGGACGCATTGAGTACCGCATTTCTCCGAAAACAAGGCTTAACCAGAAAATAAGCCCTAATGAAGGGGTCCCAACTCCCAATCCATGGATCGGCACCGGTCCATGGCATGCCAACAACCAGGCCACACAAACAAGGGAACCTCATTTGTGGGATGCAGGCAGGACACAAAACCACACCCCCTCTGGGCCATGGATAAACTTTTCTCCATGAAACCGTCCCTGCCGCCAGCGGTTGAGGGCCACTGCCCTAATGCGTTCTTTAGAGCAAAAATTATAAGATCAGGTCTTCTTTTCAGGGAAACATGGTATGACCAGGTTTGGATAACAAAACGACCAATAAGGATATCATATGGAAGAAGCCACCTCAAACTAGTAATGATTTGCTTCTCGGTGCAAATTATTTGACATCCTGGTTGTCTTGCAGCCCTTCATGGCTTGGGACCAGGTTATCTGAAGAAACATCTCTTCCCAGTTACATCCACCCAACCCACCAGGAAGGTAGAGGTAGAGATATGTTGCTGGTCCCCTCTCCTAAGGAGGCACCTCTGACGGGACCCAGAAGGAAAGTCTTCTCTGTGGTGGCTCTCTCCCTTTGGAATATCATCTCTGCAAAGATTAGACTGCCCCCCCCTCTTTTGCAAGGCCTTGAAGACCTGTTTTGCCATCAGACCTGGGGAATCCAGAGGGAGAATGGAGCCCGTGGCTTGCTTGACTGATTCCACGTGACATGGTTTGCCACAAATGTTTTGATATGTAACATGACGATTGTACTTCATAACATGATGACATGACGGATGTACTTTATGATAATGAATGTATCTTAGAATTGTAATAATCGTTTGTCAATTATAGCCTGTATGTAAGTATAGAGCAGAGGTCTCCAACCTTGGTCCCTTTAAGGCCTGTGGACTTCAACTCCCAGAATTCCCCAGCCAACATGGCTGGCTGCAGAATTCTGAGAGTTGAAGTCCATAAGCCTTAAAAGGACCAAGGTTGGAGACCTCTGCTATAGACCGTGTACACTTGTGTATCCATGCACACTTGGCCAATACATAAATTCTACTCTATTCTAAATTCTATTCTACTGTTACCAGGGGAAGGAAAGTTTCTTGTTTTTATTGTTGCATATGGTTTTTTTTAGTTTTTTGTAAGCTGCACAAAATCACTAAAAGTGAGTGGGTAATCATACAAAGTTTAGAAAGTCTGCAAATAAATAAATAAATAAATAAATAAATAAATAAATCATGCTTTTGTTAAAAAAATGAGGCACCTAGGTTTTTTCTGAGTACAGAATGGAATAAACTACTTCCTTTACCTTTCAGCACCAGACTAAGGGCTTTAGCAGGCCTGTTGCTAGGCGACACACTTTTATTACAGCAAGAAGTAATTACTTCTTCCTGAAATAGATAGATAGATAGATAGATAGATAGATAGATAGATAGATAGATAGATAGATAGATAGATGTAATTAGCTATTAGCTCCAAACATACCGGGAAATTAAATCTTTTCTGATATATTTTGTTTCAGATTTGTGATAGTAATGGTGGTATTGTTGAACTTTTGTTGTTGGCAATGCCTAGTTCTGCCCAAGTGGATCAAAGTTATTTTCAGTGTAATTATGTATGCATAGTAAGGTATTATGTCCAGTCATCTCAATCTAGAGAGCCATGGCAGAAGCAACTAGATATATGCACAACCTGTGTCTTCGCAAATTCTTCCAGTGCAGCAGGGTTGTAAGTTGTGATTAGAAACTCAGTAGGGATACATAATTGGGTGGTTAACTATTGTGAAGCTAAACAAATAATCCTTTGCACATCCACGAAACTGGACTTTTTAAAACCTGACTCAGCACAACCATTCTTTTTCTTTTCTTTTCATTTTTCTTACATTTCTTTCAATGTTTTATTTCGCTGGCAATTTATCTTGAAAAACAAATCTGCTGTCTGAACTCCAGAAATCCAAACTGGGAACTTTCCACTGCTTCACTTTTTTTAATGGCTTGATTAAGCTTTCTGTGCAATTAATTACAGCTAGTCCTCAGCGTACAACCACAAAGAAGCCTGCCCGTTATCATCATAAGTCAGGACAGTGGTAAAGCAGGTCATTCGTGAGACAACCCAGATTTTTTTTTTTTTGCCACAGTTATTACGCAAACACATCAGTCATAAAACAAACACGATGGTTGCTAAGCAGATCGATTGTTTGCTATGGGGCATTTTTTGCCGAAAACTGGAAGTAAATGCCCATTTTCAGCAAAAAAAAAAAAACCTAAACCCCATTGTGAATAGCAGTCACGTGATTGGAGATGTTGCAGATGGCTCTGAATGAGGGTTGGTTGCCAAGCACCTAAACTATGGTCATGTGAATTTCAGAGCTGATTGTAAGCATCATTTTTGAGGATGGGTTGGGTTTATCTGTCATAACTTCGAACAGTCATTAAGTGGCTAGTTGTAAATTGAGGATTACTTGCATATGGTAATCTAATCTTCTGCCGGCCTAATGAGTTCTATTATGAACTGGAAAACATCTGGCTATCTATTTCCGATAAATAACAAACAGAATGAAACTAGGCTTACAGTGCCTCCTGCTGTCAATGACACTGAACTTATATTTGTGAATGTGGCACATACGCGTACATAATTTGGGAGATGGATGTTAAGAGGTTGGCAAACTCAGGGAACAAGAATGACTTGGATTTCTGGAAAGGTCTTTGTTGACAGCAGAACTTAGCGTAATCAAGTCAGGGGGGGGGACCTTCAGCCCTTCTCATATTTTTTTTCCCATTCCCAAGTTCAAGGGTGTCTTTTGGGATCCCTTACATGCTTTGCGCTCTTCTCTCTGTTCCCAGATTCTGTTTGGCAGAATCTGCCCCACCAGTTATAAAGATTTGCAGCCATATGCTGAATAAATGCATAATAAATGTTTGCAGACGACTCTGTACGTCCGAGCAAAAAGCCTCGAGTGCAGGTAGTCCTCAAGCTGCGGTCATAATGGACCCCGTCCATTACTAGCAGAGGTCAAAAGGGTCGCTAAGTGATCAGACTCACTTAATGACGTCCTCCCCCAGCCCTGCTCTGACAATGCATTCATTAAACGAACGTGCAGATTGTTTAAGTGGACCATGGAGTCTCAGGTGCCGGGAGACACTAGGGTGCCTAGTGCAGGTGCAAACCCGTCTCCCTTGGGCCTCCCAAGGCATCCTCCACCCTCTGACATACCCCATGCTCCACTTCTCATCCCTTCAGGTCCCCACAGTCACTTTTCTATTGATAGCCATAGCTCTGTTAGTGTTAGTCTGGCGGACCTAATGTTAGCTTTAGCCAGAAAAAGAAATTTTCATGACTTTCTTTTCCTGGCCAAAGCTAGCCTCAGCTCCAGCAGACTAAGAACTTTGCCATGTTGTTCACTCCACACACACACACACACACCTTGTGGGATTGTGCCCCATAGCTTAGCAATGGAGCGGCTTGTCCCTTGTTCTCCACCCCAATCTCCTGAGCTCCAGAGATCTTTGGAAAGTGAGTGTTCAGTGATTGGGGTGGTGATGGTGGAAGACAGGGGAGTGTGGGAAGTGTGGGGAGCACAGTGGAGTAACAAAGCAGTCCAAGTGTCTGTGGGGACCTGTTGGCGCAGGATGGGGGGGGGAATAGCTCCCACCCTCTGGAACGATCTCCTCCTGGAGATCCGTATTATCTCGGACCTCCGTGCGTTCCGCCGTGCCATAAAATCGTATCTGTTTATTCAGGCTGGCACTGGCCTGATCCACATTACCTCTCCGCTTATTAAAATGATTAATTTTATATATATTAAATTTTTAGATCTGGCTATAAATTGGATTTATATTCCGGCTTTTAAATTTTTGGTCATACTAATTTATATATTTTAATTGTTTTTTAATATTGTCTTGTTTTGTGTATTGTAATTTGTGGTTGTTGTTGCTTTTAGATGGCTGGGTCCCTTCGGGGAGAAGGGCGGTATAAAAATTAATAGATAGATAGATAGATACCGTGTTTCCCCAAAAATAAGACACTGTCTTATATTAATTTTTGCACCCAAAGATGAGCCAGGTCTTATTTTCAGGGGAGGTCTTTTTTTCCACCATGGCCGCTCAGAACCAGAAGCCCGAGACGTCGCACTTCCTGTCTGCTCTGGTTGTGCTGAAGGGGAGGGCTTATATTTGGAGGATGCCTTATATTTCAGTGAGAGGCAAAACTGTAAGTAGGTCTTATTTTCGGGGGATGTCTTACTTTCGGGGAAATAGGGTATGTTTAAAAAAAGAGTTTATGTAGATTAAAATGTCCCTTAGCACAGGGGTCCCGAACCCCTGGTCCGTGGTTCATGGCATGCCAGCGACTGGGCCATGCAAACAAGCCAAGCCCCATTTGTGGGATGTAGGCAGCATGCAAAACCATGCCCCCTCTGGTCCGTGAAAAAACTTTCCCCCGTGGAACCAGTCACTGCCTTAGCAGAACTGAAGTGAGAGATTTCATCCAAAGCTGCCTCTGGTTGTCCATATGGGATGTATAGATTCTTCCTGTGGTGCCCGATTCCAAATACGGTGATTAAAACATGGTTTCAGTTATAGCGTGGGGAAGCAAGAAAAGAGGAATGCGCCTTAACTAGAGCATTTTAGGTTGTGCAGGAAGAGAGAGAAGCCGCCACCTTGCCGACTGTTAAAGAGTAAAACTGCTCCTCCAGCACAGCTTGTGCCTCTGGCTGGGTTGACAAGAGAGATGAGATGTTTGCTCCTTTGCAGCTATTCCATCAATGGTTTGGATTAGCCTTGAGGGAGAGGAAGGTTTGCAGAAGTGCTAATGCTAATCAGGTCCTCAGAGGACAAACAGGCTTGTAATTCTGGACTGTGGTTGCAGAAAGGCTGAATCCTCTGGGCCATGCTAGTGAATTTCCAATTAGAGAAGTAGGTAAACACCCACTTAATAAAACAAACTCAGATGTTTAACGCCATTCACCAACTCCCTGCCATGTACTCTGGTTGATCTGAGCACCGAAATATCTGTTCAACTAGGTTTTTCTCTGTCCCAGAACTATTTAAACATTGGATTACTTTTGTTGTTTTTACAAATCCATTGTTTTACTTTCATAAAGCTGAGATTAATTTTTTTTTAGAGAGCATCATTTTTGAAACCATATTTGCAGTTGTTCCTGCTCTCTGTCTTTTTTTAAACCAATTCAACATACTTCCATTATGAGAAATGCTTATAAACTAGTTCCAAGATTAGCCGAAATGTCTTCCGGGACCGAGGCCTGATGGAGAAAATTTTGAATTGGGTGGACTCACATCTGGATGGTGAAGCTTTTAGATTAGAGCCAGTTTTCATTCTGCTCTAAAAAAGATTGCCTTAGATAGCATGTCTGAACTTTCTGAGAGATGGAAGAAGAACCAAGAAATGGAAACAGAGTAATTACAATTGAGAGAATGAGCTGGGTTTCTTTCTCGCTCTCTCTCTCGCACTCGCTCTCTCACTCCTATGCATCTATCCATCCATCCATCCATCTATCATCCATCTATCCATCCACCTACCTACATACCTACATATCTATCCTCTCATCTATCTATCCTCCCACCCACCCATCCATCTATCTATCCATCCATTCATCCATGGATGGGGATATTTGAAGACATGGGAATGTTACTAGAAAGGTAGTAGCTAAGATGCTGTATGTTGGCAGATTGAATGTCAAAATAATAAAATGGTAAGAATCCAAGGGTTAGAAAGGACCTTGGTCATTTTTTTTACTCCACCTCTGTCCACCTTCTCCAGGACAGAAGCCTCTTCTATCACTATCCCTGTGCAAGAGAAACTGCTCATGGGGGGATGGCGGTGTTTGAGCACAAATGCAAGCAGTCGCTATGAGAGTTAGCAAGGAAAAACTGAATCGCAAATAAAATGCATGAAGGAAGAGTGAATGCACCATGTTAGGAAAAAAGAGGACTGGTTGAAGTCAGTTGGTTGAAGTCAGATATTGAGACAGAGAGCACTGAGGAGGTTAAAAAAGAAAAGGCGGGATGGAAGCAAGAATGCTTTGGAGCATCAGGGAGTTATCAAGAAGTCTCATGCTACTAACAATCTGAGCTGTGTTTTCCTTCCTTTTTGTCGCCTTCTGTCTCTTATTCATCGTCATGAGTATAGGGGAGGTGGAGAGAGGGGGGCACATCTATTCCAACTTCATGATGCCAATTCCACCTCTTTTATACAACAGACACTGATGCCTAGTGCTTCTCCTTTACCTGTGTTGTAACGTTGCTTGCTCTGAAAGACCAATGCTTGATGGAGATGCGCGATGTACCACCCTCCCCTCTTTCTTGTTAGTTTTCTTACTTAATTAATGCCTTGGAATCCCAAGGGCGCAGGAGGACTTTGTCTGCAGGCCCCTTAGCAATTAGCATTGCGATTCACATTATAGATTTTCAAAGGAGGCATGTTTGAATTTATTCATCTTTAATTTGCAAACATTAACATAGATTCCATAAACTTGATGATGGTGAAGTAGCACTTTACTTTGTTATTCTTGCGTTCACACTGAAGGTCCCACTTTTGGTGGTAGATTGTAGGTTGCAAGGTATTCTAAATTTGGGAGCCTGAGAAAATTATGGGGGTATACATGTTCAATCAATCAATCAATCAATCGATCCATAGTACCAACCGGGGTCACACAGAATAGGAGACATCTTCCTCCTGCTAAGGGACCTCAAATGTTGTATTAAGGTGCCTCTCATACCAATCTTCCCTGTCCAGCTCTGATGCTTCAATTAACTGTCTAATGTTGGAAATTTATGTTGTGCTGTTTGTAAGATTTGAATCTGTTAATGGAACCTGTGCTAATTTTTTCCCTTCTCGTGTACTTTAACAATTAAACAGCCTTCACTGAGGCCAGGACCTGAACTCACAGAATCGGAGAAGAACTATGTGGTAAGGTCATCTCAGAGTCCTGTCTGCAGCCTCATTTGCACAGTTCCTCTCTGAGCCCTCTGCAATGGCCAGCGCCACTGGGCAGTCCTGGGCAAGGTTTTGAGGGTGTGATTGTCAGCTGGGCACAAGGGCTTCTGTGCGTCTGAGTCTTTAGGCTGTTCTTACAACATAAATGCCAAAAAAAATATGGCAGCACAAATAAATAATTGAGAGATCCAGCTAGTTGTCATTATAAGCCCCGCATTTGAAGAAGCTGTAGCTGGGGTTTGAGTTTCTATCATTTGGTGACTCAGTGAATGCAGAGACTCTCTTAAGAATTGGCTATCAATAAAGAAAAAGCAGTCTGAGACATATTGCATGGTTAGAAACTTAAATTGCATGCCAGAAGCCAAATTTCATACCCAGATTAGAATTTTTAAATGTGAGATGCTTCCTGACTAATTGCAATCTCTTTTGCTGCTGTGTTGTAAGTTTTAAAACTAAATACTCAATTCTTCTGTATCTTTTGCCTGTTTTTCTATGCTTACAATCTGGATTTCTTCTACACATGCCTACTTGGATTATATTCCTGGATCTACCACTCTGTTGTCTGGCTTGACATGCTAAATGCTTCCTCTGGACTGTCCCATATCATCTTGACTTGCCCACATTTCCTGCTTTCTTCATTCTGTTCCCACCTGGGATGGCAATTATGCCCTATCACTGTTATCCAGGAAGTTGTTTGCAATGAGATCTTAAACATTGCTGAAAAATCTGTTCATTACTGCAGCAATCTTTCTCAGCCTGTCTTTTGTCATAAGGGGCCGTTTAGTGACAATAAATCATCTTTCATCATTTCTCAGCAACCACAAGTCCTGCCATTAGAAACTGGCCTGGACCGGAACCATGCCCCGCGAGAAATGTAAGTTTGCTTTGACTGCAGATTTGGTGCATTATTTCTCTCTCTCTTTTTTAAAAGAGTAAAGTTCCTGGTCAAGGAATCTGGGGTTATGTTAATTTTAGATGGCAGTTTGAGGAATATATTTAGCATCTTGCAGTTCTGGGAGAGTTTTAGAGGAAATTTTAACTCAGAAAAACTTCCTGCAGTTGGCGATGTAGCCACTCATAGCTGCTGGCGATGAGTTTGAATGATCTTCCCTTCCTTGTTGGATAATCTTAAGGCCATAAGGAAAAACCACAATCTTACTATGAGGTCACACTGACAGACCACAGGATGAGTTTTACATAGTCAATGTACGAGGGCAATTCGGGGGGGGGGAAACTTCAATTTGCGCATGTGCGAGAAATAGATGGGGATAGCGACACACATCCTATGGCGCTGCGCAGAGTAGTTCAGTAGGCAGTGAGGAGTGGAAGGAGAAGGTTGTGTTGCAGTGGACTCGCCCGCTAGATCCAATGAAAATGAACGCTGCCATAGAAAATCCCGCTAAATGTGAACTGATGCACTCAAGCACTTTTGACTTCATGCCCAGGAGGGAGATTTCTTTGCAGAAGGACTTTCAAACCTTGCAAGATGTTATGACAATGTCGAAAAGTAATGTAACATTGTCATTTTCCAATGTGTATAATAAAAGAGTGTCTGTCGTTGATAACCAAATGGAATTGCCCAAATTGCCCTCATACAGTTACATGTAAAACTTAAAGGCAATTTAGAATAGTTTTTAGTATGTTTTGTGCCTTATTATCTATTTTGCTCTGTACCTGAAGAAGCTTGGCTGGAAAGGCTCATGGTTGCCATCTTCCCCCCCACCCCAAAATCATGTACCTTCAGGCTTACCTATCGAGCACTGTACAGCTACATCCCACAGAATGATGATGAGCTGGAGTTAAGAGATGGAGATATCATAGACGTTATGGAAAAGTGTGATGATGGCTGGTTTGTTGGTAAGCATATTTAGCAACATTTGGTTATGCAGTCCAAGCAATATGATTTGACGTTTTAGCGGGATATTAAAAATCACATCGGTGTTTCGAGGAACTAAAAAGGGGATTCGCAGAAAGAGATTTGTAGGTGGGAGCATGAGCCTACTTCGGAATGGATCTGATTAAGCCTTCAGTAAAATAATTTAAAACATCGTCGGGGAAATTTTCTTCACACTTAATACCTCTATAACCTGTAGAAGTGTCCACAGAGGGGAGTTTAGGAAAGTCAAGAAAGTGACCACAACCATGTGATGTAAGCCTTGGCAACCTTGATATGTATTATTCAAATTCTCCTTGAGATAAGTATAGATTTTTAGGAAATAAGCACACATGTAGTCCTCAGCTGAATATCATAAAGACTATCCCATTATGGGTGGAAGTCTTGACAGCTGTTAAGCAAAGGGACCATGTGACTGCATCTTGCCTCACAATTCCCCCCCCCCATCCCTGCTCTTCTGATGTGGTTATTTAGATGAACATGGGGCTTATTGAGCGAGCCTTCAGGTCTTGGGCAAGGACCCTTCCATCCCTTGGAGTCTTCACAGGCATGGACTGCTTCCCATCCTGCTGGCTCCATAGCTGCTTCTTCCTCACCTGATGGTCACCCTTTGCAGACTTGTTGAGGTTCTTCAGAACTCAGGGAAGGAGGGCAGGGCAATCCATTCCTGGGCCATGTGGTGCAATCCTGAAAGCAGCCATTTCCTGGATGGCCGTATTGAACTTTGGGTGCTCTGAAAATGGCAGTCACTTCTGGGATGGTGCCCCGGAATGGAGCAGCCTGTTCTTTCCCTTAACATGAATTCTGGAGATCTTCAAAAGGTGAAGAGGAGGGTGTGGGGCCTGGTGTGGTGGAAACAGGTCCAAAGGCTGTGGGATCATGAGGCATGAGGGGAGACGGTGGGAGGACACTGGTGAATGTCTTTGGGGGGGCACTACAGTGGCCATAACTTTTGAATTAGGTCGTAAGTAGCTTTTGGGAGCTCACCGTAACTTTGTTCGCTAAGGAATTAGTTGCAAGTTGAGGCCTACCTATATAATTTAACAGTTACATGTTTTTAATGTCTATTTTTGTATTTTTTAAAAATAAAATAAAATGGATGAAAGTTTGATCATTTTATTTAGCCCCAAGTAAACTCACGAAATCATAAGATGTCCATTCAGTTAATCAAGATCATTGATGACAATCAAGCGAAGGGCCTCCCCTGTTTAAAATAACTTCCCCACGGGATCCCACTCTGATTCGGTCTTACCTGGATTTTCCTGCCTTTTATTCCACGATAGGCACCTCAAGGAGAACCCAACAGTTTGGGACTTTCCCCGGGAACTACGTGAAGCTGCTGTCCTTTTAGAAGCTATGGACAACCTCTTCGTTTCACCCGGAGGAGGATCCGAGTATGACCTTTATTTTTTTAAAAAAAAACAATCCTTGGGGAAGAGAAGCTTTTGAACGGAGTGGTCCAGACGGTAGGAGTGCACATGGAACGTGATGAAATGCTGGAGTTGTGCTGCAAAGTTCCTGCTTCCTTTGAACGTGTATGGAGGACAGGAGACGGGATGATCAAGGCTTTATACTCTGCTGTGTTTGTTTCTGTTTTTTTTTAAATTCAGCTACAGGAGAACAACAAAAGGAAACAAAACAGGGTTTCTGTTGGACAGAGGAAGAAAAGGAAGGAGATTGCCCGGAACAGAGGGTGTCGGCTGCTTAAACATCCTTTTGATTGCTCTTTATAGGAAAGGCCAAGTTGTCAGCATTCATGGAGCTCCTCCTCTCCCAAGGACATAAACCCCAGGAGGAATTGTCACCCAACAGCATCTAGAAGGCCACGTCTGCCCATGCTTCTTCTAGTGATTGACAGATTCCAAACGGAATGGCTAGAATAAAGGAAGATTGAATAGATGCTCCACTATAACCTATTTGGATTTATTCTGCAAAATATTCCTGAATGTGCCTTTCTAGAACTGATAATATACGTAATTTCTGGCTGCATCTTTCTTTTTTTTTTAAAGTAAAACTAGAAATTCAGTCAAACTTAATACTGTGCACACCTGTTTGGAAGTAAACCCTTTTGAATTGACAGTTTTCCATTACTGGACTTTTATTTTTGTTTTTCTTATAGTCATTTTGATTGTGAATTGCATAATGATACACTAAAATAAACATTTTTTGCGGGGTTTTTTTATAGCTCATCCTCAATAGCAGGAGATTCACATTCAGTGTACTTGCTTTCTCTTCTTACACATTAGTTTCCCCAAACAGATGAGTTTTGTTTTCTTCATCCCAGGATCAGCCAAAAAAACATCAACTGAAGTGCTTTAACGATATGACTGTAGATATGTATATTCCCTTTGTAAAAAACATTATAAAGCCTATATTGCCAAATCGAAATATAAAATTGAGTCTTTTTTAAAAAAAAGAGGTTTGAGGAGGATGCTTCAGTTTTATTTATTATCACACTAAATAAACGAATACTTGTGCTATGAAATGCTGTTTTTCATCAGTTAGCAACCTTACTTTGATTGCA
>JANHFO010007625.1:0-18097 GCA_032468095.1 Pareas carinatus
TCCCAGAATTCCTCAGCCAGCTATGCTGGCTGAGGAATTCTGGGAGTTGAAGTCCACAAGTCTTAAAGGGACCAAGGCTGGAGACATCTGAACTGCACAGTTCACTTAACAACTGCAGTGATTCACTTATCTATGGCAAAAAAACCTCATGAAATGAGGCACAACCCACTCAACACCTGCTTTGGTTAGCAATTTTGAGCTCAGATGTGGTTGTAAGTCAAGGACTGGCCGTCCAATGTTTTTTTTAAAAAAAAATGAGAGAATTAACACTGCATAAGCATCTATGGCTTCATGACGATAAAAAGAATGATGAGGAATGGATTGAACAAGGTTTTTAAAAGAGGTATGCCAGGAGACATCCGCTGGTGCCTCAGTTCTGCAAGACTCTTGTTGTTGTTGTTTTTGCTAACTGGCTAATTCCAGGGTTGTGAGTTTGTATGACTCTTTTTCCGTGACTGCAGACTTGGACCCTGGCCACAGTAGACACTACAGTAAAAGTCATGTATTTGTTTGTGAAAAGAAGAAGAGCAGGTTTTTAGTTCCTGTGACTAAGAAAATTCCTGGAAGCATCTAAACCAGGGATGATCAACCTTGGCAACTTTAAGACTTGTGAACTTCAACTCCTAGAATTCCCCAGCCTGGGGGACTCTGGGAGTTGAAGCCACAAGTCTTAAAGTTGCCAAGGTCTAATCTGATTTAAACTTTGTGAAAGAAGAAAAATGAGTCTTCAGTGATCTTCTTGTTCTTTATTTCTTATCCTACCTTTGGAACTGGAAAGTATTCAAGAGGGCTTACGTTATCTTATAAACCACAGGCTTTCAAAACTGTGGTCCGTGGGGGACCCCTTGGGGTCCGTGGCAAGTTGCCAATGGAGCGGAGTCCTCAGACACTCAAGAAAAACTTGGAAAAAGTAATATACATGAATGGTCTATGAGTAATTAGCTGAATTGTTGGGAATGGGGTCCGACGTGTAGCAGTGGCAACTTTTGGGATCCGCAGCTTGAAAAAGGTTTGAAAACCTCTGTTATAAACTGTATAAAAAAATATCACAAGGAAATAAGACCAGTAAGAAGGCTTTGGCATTGATGCGACAGCGTTAATAATTTGAATGTTAATCATCTGAATGACCTTGGCGCAGCCTGATGTTAAAAGGCCACTTTCTGTATAGGAGTTCACGTTAGAGGAGGTTTTCAGAGCCTTTAAGCATAGATCTCACTGATAATTACTTGGTATTATCAGCAGGCAGAATTGACTGAAGAACAATAAAAATAGTATTTGTAATCAGATGAACCTGGGATGAGCAGGGAAGGGTTGAATTATCTCCTCAACCCTATGGTCTGTGCACTTCCTTCTTGATATTCTCTTCCTTTTCTCTCTTTTGTTCCATTCCTTTATATCTTAACCCCAACTCTTCAAACAACACATTTTTCAGGATGTGTTCAGAAGAAGTAGGAAAGGGCAGATTTTTGACCATTTCCCTCTAAGAATCAGCATTAACTTTTTCTCCGTTAATACCACTCAGTTATATTAACCTGAAATCTTTTATCATCCTGCTTGGTTGGGGACAAGATAGACTGTGATTCCAATGCAGTCAACAACGGACACGAGTCGATCGCCCCAAGGGTGCTTTTCAAAAGGCAACTGGACTTCCTTGGTTTTGAAAAGCATCTTTGGGACAACCATGACCTGGATGATTGAGAATCTCCATTGACGTTTGCACAAATTGATCCTTTCTGGAAGGAGAATTCTACTTCTAAAATACCAACTTAAAGAAAGTCCTACCTTAGCCCTGGAGGTAGAAACCCTAAGACAGTGATGGTGAACCTTTTAGAGACCAAGTGCCCAAACTGAAATCCAAAAGTCACTTATTTATCGCCAAGTGCCAACATGGCAACAAGTACCCCCCCACATACGGCCATCAGTGATCCCGCCACAGCTCCTGTGGCCATCAGCAACCCCTGAGACCCCCTGCAGCTGTTGATGCCCCTCATGGCCATTGACAACCTCCCACGGACCTTCCGGCAGCCTTTCCCAGCTTCTGCGGCCCGCTGTAAGCTATGCTCCCCTTCAAACTAGCTCTTATCCTCTCTCACCTTCTCCACAGACTTTGCCTCTCCTGGCTGCCTCCGACCCATCTCTCTCTTCCTCTATTTGGAGGGGCCAGGCGAGCTCTGCCCCATTTCTGTCCTGATGGTTAAGAAAACCATCCGGTGCATTGGTTGCCTTTAAAGTTTTCCTTCATATTTTCTCCTGGCCTCCTAGGAGGCTTCTTCCCCATCCCGTTTTAAATTGCTAGTTACCAATAATAAACACTGGCAGAAGCCATGGCAGATGGAGAGGCCTCTTGGCAAGGAGACTCGGCCTTGCTGGCAGGAATGGGCCGCAGTCTCATTCTACTGCGAGGGAGCAAGCTGGCCTCTCTTAATGTGAACTACGGTATAGTTATATCTGCATTATCGAACCCTTGGTCCTTCTAACCCACTCTGGTCCAGATGTTTCTCCCCATGCTGGCCTTGTGATGATGGGGATGCTATCCATCCAGTTAAGTCTTGGCAATCCTAAGGCCCAGGTCTCTCTACTCTGATCTTGCACTACTTCTTTGAGTTGTTCTGTGCTCTGGCTAGTGTCAACTTTGATGGTGTCCAGCCACCGTGTTCTTTGGCGGCTTGGCTTCCTTTTACCGCTAACTCTTCCAAACCCAATTGCTTTCTCCAGTGAATTCTCCAGCTGTGACATGTGATTTGTGATTCTGCCTTCCACCAGCTAGTATTATAAAGTCCAGTCCTTGCTTGTTAGTCACCTTAGGAATTTGTAACTGAGGCATATTTTCTCTGGACCTGGAGTTTCGCCACGGGTAGATAGAATCTCTTAACAGTCTCCACCCTTAAGCCATCTCTGGTCCAGATGACAGTGCTCTTATTTTTAATAAAAGAATGACTGTTTGAGAAAGGAACATGTGGCATGGACAGGCTCCTCTTTTTTACTCCTGGTCCAAAATGTCTTCCCTTGTACCATTTAGAGCAGGGGTGTCAGGCCCAATTTTAAGTCGGGCCACTGCTGCTGCCACCTTGGCCCATCCCTCCTCCACCACCACGGCCCCCCAGAGACCCTCACCAATCCCCCATGCCCCCACGATTTTTGAGAAGCCCCCCATTGCAGACCCCCGTCATGACTCCTGTCAATCCCCCCGTGGCCACCGATGGCCACCCTGCAGCCAAAGACCCCCTACCCATGCCGCCGCCCCGACTTCCAGGGAGCACCCTGCTCACCGCCATGTCCCACGGTCGCCAGTTTGACACCTATGATTTAGAGTTTTAGGATTCCTTGCAAACCTGGGGGAAAGGATCCACGCCCTTGGTTTAAAATGACAAAAAGTGTCTAGTCCTTATGGCTACACACACCCCCGCCCATCCCCAAATCCTAAAAATATGTAGTAGGTGCCGGTCAGTTCAGAGTTGTTGGAAGTATGGTTTGGCAGGTGATGATGTGTAAATTGTGTGTGTGTGTGCATTGTACATATTATTGTCTCAACTGATAGAATTATAATCGTGACAGAAATGACATGGATGTCTTTTCCTAAAATACTAGAAAATGTGGATTGTCCAGAGAGGTTGGGACAGCCCAGGGAAAAGGATGGGAGCTTGCTTGCTTTCTGGCAATTATATTTTAGGGGTACAGAACATGTACCTTTCCAGGTAATTGTAAACAGGCTTTCCAGTCTCCCTCACGGTGGATCATCTTGGGGAAGTGGTGGTAGTGGTAGGAGCTGCTAGGGATTGCAGTATTATCTGAAAAGCAGTAAGTTGCCTATGGATAATAGTAGACTAGAATTAGAATTTAGAATTTATTGGCCAAGTGTGCCTGATCACACAACTCCGGTGTCTCCGGTATGCATGCTCTATACTTACACACAGACTATAATTGACAAACTGTGATTACAATCATAAGGCTATAATTGACGAACAATGATTATGATATTTGCCACGGGAGACAGGCAGTGTGATGCAGATCCTTAAAAGCATCGGCTGTTGTGCAGAGGGTCCGTGCAGCTGGAGAGGTTTACACGTCGCTTTATGGAAAGAAAGGAAACTCAACAGAGCAAAGCAGGGGTTCGACCACTGAACAGGGACCTGCAGTTCAACTTTCTCAGCTCCAAATTGTTTCACCTTAGAACTGTGAAGTGCCTGGAGGAAGAAGACTCCTTAAAGACGAGTTTCAGCAAACCAGCAGAGCCGGAAGAAGGTGGTGTGACTTTAGCTTGGTGCGGCAGGAAGAACACACCTCGCAGGCGCCTTCTCTCCGCTGGCCTCCTGTCGACGCCCCAGCTTCCTCTCATTGTTTGGCCCCGCTTACAAGGACTCAGCCAGACAGGAGGAAGAGAGAGGCCCTTCTTTAAAAACAGAAACTCATCTACCCCTCTGGTAAAAGGGAGACCAGCCTTTCCTTCCAGCCGATTCCCTTGTTTCATTCTCAACACACACACACACACACCAAAGGCTGCGATCTTATCACTCCCATTGGCCGAGTTGACCGGGTGGCAGGGACCCACAAGGCACCTTTGCGTCCGTTTCTCTACTGCCACCATCTGGGTTTCTTCCATTTCAGCGGAACTGAAATGAGAACTCATCAGAATCAGAATTTATTTCGCCATGTGTGTAAGGACACCCAAGGAATTTGTCTTCAGTGATCATGCTCAATACCTACAACACATACACAGCAAGAATACAATCAAAATACATTCATAGACAATGTGAATATATAAGCATAATCACAATCATTTGTGTATATATATGCATAATCATGATCTTTTGTATATATGGGCATAATCAATTGTGTATATAAGCATAAGATAAATTCATAGTCTTAAAGTACGTAACATTCATATTGTTATTTTATAAACTGCGGACATCATGTCACGACAACCATTTCATCCTGTCACGAAGGACACCCTCTGCACTAATCCTGTCCTATAAATCAGCTGTTTAGTAGGTTGATGACATGAGGGAAGAAACTGTTCTTGTGTCTGGTTGTTGTGGTCAGCAATGCCCTGCAGCGGTGTCCAGAGCGGAGAAGTTGAAACAGATTGTGTCCAGGGTGTGAGGGGGTCTATAATGATTTCCCCTGCTCTCTTTTTTGATCGTTCAGTGTACAGATCTTCAATGGAGGGGAGTTTTGTAGCAATGGCCATTCATGAAGAATAAAAAAAGCATTCTTGTTCCTCAGGATCCTGTTTTCGTTCTGCTATGCCCATCGGTCATCAGATATTTAGTCGTATCCAATCCTTGGCCACTCTGTGGATCAGCACTCTCTGTGCCCCTCTGTTTGGCAGTGCCTCCTTCAAATCTGCCATGGTCATTCCACGGTCATCTTTTATAACAGTGACCCCCCTCTAGCCTTTTGGGCACCAGAGACCGGTTCCATGGAGAGAGAGGGGACGTGATTTTGTGTCCTGCTTGCATTCCGCAAATGAGACTTGGCTTGTTTGTGTGGCCCGGGTGCCGGCATGTTGCAGACCAGTGCCGGTCCATGGATCAGGTGTTGGGGACCCCTGCTTTTTAGTGTCCAGCCAGGGGGTACTAGGTCCCTTCTTCTTTTTCCTGCTGACCGCTCCCAGCATGATTGACTTTCCGAGTGATTCAACTCTCATGACCACCGTATGACGGCCCATGTTAAGCCATCTTGGCTTCAAGTCATATTTTTGGTGAGATTCCATCCAGGACTCCTTTCTTTGTTATTTTTCCAGTTCAAAATCTTGAATTCTAGATATTGAATCTAAATATCCTAGATATTGTAGGAGTAAGATACAGGGGGCCCCCATTGTAATTCTTTTGTTTATTTCCCCAGATTCATTCTTCTTTCCCTGGAGGATCAACATGTCAAGGTTTGAAATGCTAGGCCTGACATGTCTCCTCACTATATCTACTTGTCATTCGGGGAAATAGCGGGGGGCGGCAACTGCTTAGAAAGAGTGAAATGAAACTTTAACACTCCTGTCGAGAGGGGACTTCTTAACAGTTGCCTCCAGCATCACAAAGGCATTCATCCATCTCCTGTCTGCCTTTTTCCGAATCCGTTCACAGCCATAACTAGCAATTGGAAAAACTGTGGTGTTAACTATTCTGCGTTTGGTCATAAGGCTGATGTCTTTACTCTTCCAGATGTTATCCATGTCTGACACTGGAGTTCTGTGTGCCTTCTGATCCCAGTACCGCGGTCACCAATTCGGCCGGTTGGTTGATTTGGTCTGTCATGTCCACTGCAGGCCTTTCTCTTCTGGGTTCTGGCGTTCTTCTTTCTGACGTAGCCTTGGGGTATAAACATGAAAAGCAGGCAAGTGGGCAATTTCTCATCACGTATGTACAGTGGTGAGTCCTACCACGGTATTCCCGTAGGTTGGGCTTCTGGACAATCACTGTTATTCCTATCTTTTAAAAAAAATGAAAACAAAGGAGTGACTCTGCGACTGAATCTCATGCACGCAGAGAATGTGTTACGTTGTTGAATGCCTTTCCCAAGGTAAGGGAGGCCTGGGGACAAAGGGCACTGAGGTCACAACTGGTGTTGTGCCTGACGGCGTCTTTTTCAAAGCCACCGTGCCAGCGGTTCATGTTCATAGCGCATCGTCCCCTGCCTACCTTTTCCAGATCTTTGTTCTCGAGGGAGAAAGCTAGGCCTTTTCAGCACATTGCTCCTGGAAATATCGGGACTCCTTTGAAAGATAACCTTGACCTTAAAACAGAACTACTCTGCAAAAATGAAGGCAGTCGTTTGCTTGAGGGGGAAAAGCAAGATTGGCATGTTGCAAGTAAAAAAAGAAGAAGAAAGAAAGCCTCAACTGGCAAAGTTAATTGTATCATTCCATGTGACCCTGCCTTTCAAGATTTACATCCATCCAACTACAATAATTTTCTCTTGGTCTAGGAACTCAAATTGCACTCCAGAATCTTCATGGGAATGTCAAAGACTCGGCTTATATTGATAACTTGTTATTGCTGGTACTAAATAATCTATGTAGCTGCAAAGACCAGCTTCTGTAGAGTCCATCATTCTAGCCATTTGTGTGTGGGTCTCCCCAAACCTACTTTGTTGTTTCTTGCGGGGTTGACATGCACCCATTTAAAGCAACCACTGCTTTTATTCATTTAAGAATGCAGCTATGGCTTAAGTAGATCTCAAAGGCAATATTTATTGGTAAAGATGATGCTTGAGCAGGTGTTTTGCAGAATGCTAGCTTCCTTTCTTTTATTGATACTATAAATCTATGGAAGAAGAACAGGATAGACTTCCATGAAGATGCTTAGAGATACACTAAGATGGTCTTGGTCATCATGTTTGTCAGTGATAGTGAACCCATGGCACACGTGCCGCAGCAGGCATACAGAGCCCTCTCTGTGGACACCCAGGCCAAGTCGCTCTGGCATCGCCCTAGAGCTGAGCATGCCCAGAAAGGAGTAGCGGTGCCAGGTGATGATGTCACAGGGCCATGTGCATGCTCAGAAAGAGACTAGCGGTGCAGGGGGATGATGTCACAGGTTCATGCACATGCTCAGAGAATGGCAGCGCCAGGCAATGACATCACGAACTACGACTCATTAGCCATGACTCATCCGGGCACTTGGTGTCTAAAAAGTTAGCCATCACTGATGTTGGTCATCCTTGCTCTGTATATTCTCCCCTTCTTTGGAGACACTTTTTTTCTAACTTCCCATTTCTTCTTCTTGATGTCCAAAGAAGATAGACAGGTTGGCTCACATTTGTTTTTCTAGCATTGAAACAATTTCTTTCTATAGCTTACATTTGAACCCCCCCAGAGGACTCGTAAGGGAAGCCCCTGGGGGGGGATGGAAAGACAGCACAGGACTTGCCCTCCCGTTTCTCAGGAATTCCTTTAGCCTGCTGTTCTCTCATAGAAAGTTTTACTCATCTCCGCCTCCTCTACCCTTCGCCACCCCCCACTACCCCTTATATATATATATATATATATCTGTCTGACTCATGCCAGACTTTGATTAAATCAGGATTTGTGACTCATTGGACTTGGTGAAAACTACACCAGTTTTTCCAAATGATTGCCTTTGAAGATCTTTTCAGACAGCCAAGCTTGGAATGAGCAAAGAAGCAGGTTAAATCTAAATCCCATCTAATCAGCTTTCCTCTTCCTTCTGCCAACAAAGCGCCAGCCATTGGAAAGTTTTCCTTCTTGCCCCCTGTGATTTATTTAGGATGCTTTGAAGCCCTAAGTCAGTGATGATGAACCTTTTAGACACCGAGTCGCGGCTAATGAACCTTTTAGACAAGTCGCGGAATAAGTCGCAGCTCATGACGTTATCGCCTGGCGCTGCTACTCCTTTCTGAGCTATGACATCATCACCCGGTGCCGCTACTTTCTTTCTGAGCATGCGCATGGCCCTGTGATGTCATTGCCTGGCACCGCTACTCCTTTCTGAGCATGCTCAGCTCTGGGGTGATGCTGGGGTGACTTGGCTCACATGCCAACAGAGAGGACTCTGTGTGCCTGCTGCGGCACACGTGCCATAGGTTCGCCATCACTGCCCCAAGTTAATCCTCAGGATGAGAGAATGTAGAGTAGTCCTGGGATAGAGACTGTACCCCTTTCAGTTGAAGTTAAGATCATATTTTGGTGGGTTTCTCACAGATAGGTTCATTTTAGAAAAGTGTTGGATGTCCTTTGTTGCCCAGATTCCTATTCCAATGCTAAAAAGCCAGCAGGACTATCTAGGAAAATGTTTCGTCTCCTTGTTTGCCTTGACTGTTTCTTGCAGCCCATATGGGTCTCATGAAAACTTTTCTCCTTCGTAATTGCTCCTATAAATCTCTAAGCAAATTGTTTTTTAGGCAGACTGACAGTTACAGGTAAAACTTACAGATAAGTCCGCTTTCTGCATTAAACCATGGTTTGCTTTGTAGTTGACTGGGTTCACATGGCATGGTAAACGGTAAACCATTATTTACAAACCACGGATTTATGTAAGATGTTAGGTGAAAGCTAAGGAAACTCCACTGTGGCTTAGCCTCGGTGTGGTTGTCGAGTTCTGAATACGCTTTAATTGTATTCCTTTTCAGTTAAATGTTTGTGGTGATTATAAAACAAACATGTTTCTTTTTAAAAAAAAGAAGAAGAAGAAGAAGAAAGAGACAGCGAGTCCTGAAGCTTGTGGGTTTTTAAAAATTTGCTTTATGTTTTCACAGTTCCTCCCCAAATTGCTTGGGTGTTTGTTTTTTTCCAGTCCAACCCGAAGTAGCAATTAATTTATGGGCTGATTGAGTGTCAGCGAACCTAGATAGCTTTTGCTGGTTTGACTGTGTTTATCTGAAGATGTGCTGTTTCTTGCACCTTCTGAAATTTTGCTTGCACATCTTTTGAAACATCTTTTGTGCGCGTGTGCGTGCACTCCTGTGTTTTTAGCTTGAGCAGGCTTTAGGATTTGCATTGACTTAATTAAACAATGCTTTGAAGCCTGACACAACACAAATGGAAGCCGTAATGCTTTCGAAAGAGTGGAGCAAGGTGGAACCTTTTTCAAAAGATAAAAATCTACATAAATGTCTCCCTTGGTGGTAAAAAAAAGAGAAGCAATGGGAATCCAGAATCATGGCACAGCGAGCAGCCCAAATGGGGAAAAGATACCATGATATAGGTAGTCCTCGACTTATGATCACAATTGCACCCAAAATTTCCGTTGCTAAGTGAACGAGTGGTTGAGTTTTGTCTCATTTTCACAATCTTTCTTGCCACAGCTGCCAAGCAAATCATTGCGGTTCTTAAGTTAGTAATACGTTTACTAAGTGAATATGGCTTCCCGTGGACTTTGCTGGTCAGAAGTTCGTGGGATGGGGTCACATGACCCCAGGACACTGCAACTCTCAGTTGCCAAGCATCCAAATTTTGATCACCTGACCATGGGGATGCTACAGCAGTTGTGAGTCTGAGGTCTCCAACCATGGTCCCTTCAAGACTTGTGGACTTCAATTCCCAGAATTCCTGCATAGCTCCTATGAGAAACTAAATTGTATAAAAAGTGTGAAGCGTCAGATAGATATTGGAAGTGCAAAACTGAACAAGGTACCTACTACCATATGTGGTGGACGTGTACATATGCAGATAAATACTGGAAGACAAATGGTTACAAGAGATGACTAAGATGCAAATAAATCTTAAACCTGAAATGTTTTTGTCAGGTATCGTACCAGAAGATTTTTAATAAGCATTATTTATATTATTTATATTTAGTTATACACGTACTCACAGCAGCCAGAATTGCACAAAATCAGAAGAATGAAGAATCGATACAGGATGAAGAGATAATTAGAAAAATTCTAGAATGTGCAGAAATGGATAGACTGACATTATTGCTAAAAGATAAAGAAGATTCAGTTAATTGATTGGATTGTTTTGATAAATGGTTAGGTGTGGAATTGTATTAGTAAATGCGATAGACATTTTGAAATAATTAAATAATTTTGAAAGGGACTTCCAGTCGACGGTTTCTTTACCAATTCATAGAACTATGTTGAATTTTTATTCTAATGACTGTTTTTTCTGTTGGCGTTTTTTTATGTTGTAATTGCGTAAGCAAAGAAAAAGCAAACAAGGAAGAGAAAGTTATACTTATTATACTAGAACAAAGGTTGAAGTGCAAATATAAAATAAAGGTAAGACAAACAAGAAAGTGAAAACATTCGCTAAGTGAGTTCCCCCTGCCCCCATTTTACGACCTTTCTCGCCATCATTGCCGTTGTTAAGTTAGGAGCACAGTTGTTAAGTGAATCTGGCTTCCCCATGGACTTGGCTGGTCACAGGGTCGCCAGAGGGGGATCATGTGATCCCTGGGACACTGCCACCGTCCTGAGCCAGTCGCGAGACATCTGAATTTTGACCGTGCGGCCCACGGGTCATCTTTTTTCCAATGCCGTTGTAAAAATGGAACGGTCACTAAATGAACCGTTGTAAGTCGAAGGTGGCCTGTACAGATGAAACTCCGCTCACTTGCCTGCCCCTCACCTCCAGCTCCGCAGGCCGGTTTCAAAACTGATCCCCGTCCGTGGCCTGGGAGTTTGGGGGATCGCTGGTCTAAAGGGTTTAATTAATTTTAAACTGTTTTTAATATGATATTGTTGTGGTTTTAATTGGCTGTACACCGCCCTGGGCCCTTCGGGAGGAGGGCGGTATATAAATTGAAATAATAAATAAATAAATAAAATCATCTCTCAGAAGATGTCTGTTACCAGAAACTTCATTTTCCATCTGCTACCGCATGATATTCTTTTAATTTGCAAGTCTTTTTTTTAAAAAAAATCCTAAATTGAATGAAAACTGTAGGTGACAAATGTCAGTTAGAGAGCCTTGACCATGAAGGTGTGTTATTAACATCCTGCTTGGGACCTGTTTCATGTTATTTATGAATCCCCGATGCAATAATGAGGATGGAGATCTGTATATCTCACAAAAAACGTGTTTATTATTTATTCCTCCTGATGACTGCTGAAGGACTGCCAATGTCGAAAGAAGTTTGAATAGGACACTCTGCTCCAAAGATGCTGCTGTCTAAAATTCAAGAAAAAAAAGGAAGAAGGGAAATGGATGCAGGATTAAAAAAGGGGAAGTGTGTGCAATCCATTTAGTTGCACCTCTGAACTTTCGTTCGGGATCAGTTGTGGTAGGAATGGCAGCTAAGGGACTGGGTCTAAAACTAAAATCAGAACAATTCCTTTGTCAGCACTACTATTCTGGAACTCACCTTCCTGCTGGCTAAAACATCCTCTGACATATCCCACTGGGTGCTTTAAGGTTTTTAAGAAGAGACTGGACAGTCACCTGTCTGAAATGGTATAGGGCAGTGATGGCTAACCTTGTAGATATCAAGTGCGACTAATGAGTTGGGGTTCGTGACATCACCTGGCACCGCTACATTCTTTCTGAGCATGTGCGGGGCTCTGTGACATCATGGCCTGGTGCCGCTACTCCTTTCTGAGCATGCTCAGCTCTGGAGCGATGCTGAGGCGACTTGGCTCTGCATGCCTGCTGTGGGATTTGCTTGAGCAGGGGACTGAACTAGAAGACCTCCAGCTCTATTCTATTCTAAAACCTGCATGTTCACACACAAGCTGCTTCCCTGTATCTTAACTTGCAGCTACGTATGTGCAAGAATGACCTTAAGGAGGGTTGCAAATGCAAAGGGTGGACTTTGAAGAAGGTCTTTGTAAAAAGAAAGAGCGAAGAGGAGACAATCCCACACAGCATGGGGTGTGTGGGAACAGCGTAATCTTTTAGGAACAGGCTAACTTATTTATTTATTTATTTAATTGGATTTTTATACTGCCCTTCTCCTCACGGACTCAGGGCAGTGTGCAGCAAATTAAAATACACAACAAACATTAAAACATATTAAAACTAAATATTAGAGGGCTGTATTGAGTAAAAACCGAATATAATACCAATTTAAAACCAAATTAAGATCAATTTGAAATTACAAAACAGTAGCTAAAAAGTGGGAGGAAGTAGGGGCTGGACTAGGCTAGTCCAGCTTGGGTGAATAGATGTGTCTTCAGGGCACGGCGGAAAGCACGGAGGTCAGGTATGGTGCATATTTCTGGGGGGAGGTCATTCCAGAGGGTGGGTGCTGCCACAGAGAAAGCTCTCCCTCTGGAGGTCGGCAGCTGGCATTGTTTGGCCGACGGCACCCTGAGGAGGCCCTCTCTGTGGGAGCGGACGGGTCGGTGGGAGGTATTTGCTGGTAGAATGCAGTCCTGTGGATAGAATGGTCCTGAACATTATAATAATCTATAATGTTCAAATTTATGTTTCATGCAATATTCTCATGTACAATAATAAACTAACTGCTTAAACTAGGGACAAAATCCATTCTGACTGAATATTAATTGCAAAAAAAAGAAAGAACTAATCTGTATGTCCTACTTGGTCTATATCAGTAATGGCTATCCTTTTAGACACTGAATGCCCGGATGAATCGCAGCTAATAAGTCATGACTTGTCATTGCCCGGCGCAGCTACTCTGTTTCTGAGCATGCGCATGCCCTGTGATGTCATCGTCCAAAGCTGCTACTCTGTTTCTCAGCATGCTCAACTCTGGGATGATGCTGGGGCAACTTGGTTCGTGTGCCGACAAGAGAGGGCTCTGCGTATCCACCATGGCACACGTGTCATTGGTTTGCCATCACTGGTCTTTGTGAGGGCAATCTTTTAAGTAGAATGCAGCATGTCAAGAAAGGTTATAATTTTATCTTCCTAGTACAATTGGAATTATCTGTCTTGCAGTACATGACTAATACTTGAGAAATAAATACCTAGCAGTATAAAATAAATAAAAAGCAGTGCCCGTTTCACTGCTTTTTATTGATCATGCTAACAAGATAACATTAATGTTAGCTGTTTGGTGGAATAAGACCCTGGCAATTACTGTGTTAATTGCCAATCAATGTAAACATTATATTTATTTATTATCCATAACGAGAAAAGAAAAACCTGTCTAGAATGCAATTAAATGGCACTATCCTGAAAATCCCCCCCAAAAAAATTGGATTATCAAGGATTTCAGAAATTACAGGTATCCAGAATAGTTTCTGCAGTTAAGTATGAACTTCATTAGTAATCATTTATTATAGAGTCTTTTAGAAAATAAAAGTAAAGCAGCATAAGCAGTTTATAGTGGATACAGTGATATTTTTAATGCCTGATTTTTAAATATTACACTGTTGAACCATCCATTTAGGATATGGCTTTTATATTTAGACCCTCATAAATCATCCATGTACTAAATGTGTTTTGTATTAAATACCAAAAAACTGTTTTTGCAATGATAGAGGTTAAAATCTTACATGTTTTAAAGAAAAGGCCAAGCATTTATCAATGGTCTGTTTGTTGCTAAGGACCACTAAATCAGATTTTAAATATGTTATCACCAGGGGAAATTGGTTTCTGCTAAGTTCTTAACTTTATGACCTACAAGTGTTCTAAATTACCAACAGTGATTTGCATAAATCATAAACAAGTACACAAAAGGCTATATTAAAAATTGCATCTTCATTGTTCCCATTCCTCTGAGTTATATATACAGTTATATTTTAATTCATTTTTATGCTAGCATGAGCAAATAAACAAAGCGACCACAACATGAAACTGCCAATATCAGAAAGGTGATAAACTCTGCATACAGAAAGCAGATACCAGGAAACCTTGCCGTATACGCCAGCTAAAATCTCTAGTCCTTTTAAGATAGAAAAATAATAATAAAAAATTTTCTCTCATCTTCTCAGAATGTTGCTTTTTACCAAGTAGAACATACAGTTTGTTTACAGTATGAGATGCCACAAAAATGACATGCCCCTGGTGAACTGATCACTCTATATGACAGTGATAACTACCCTTTAAGGCACCAGGTGCTCGGACGAGTCGCAGCTAATGAGTTGCGGCTCGTGAAGTCATAGCCTGGCACCGCTACTCTCTTTCTGAGCATGCACAGGGTCCTATGACATCATCACCCAGCACGACTACTCTCTTTCTGAGCATGCTCAGCTCTGAGGAGATGCTAGGGCAACTTGACTCGCATGCCAACAGAGAGGGCTCTGTGTGCCCACTGTGGATTGCGTGCCATAGGTTCTCCATCACTGCTATATGATAATGCTGAGACATATAACTATATGCCAGTGATGGGAACCTATGGCATGTGTGCCACAGCGGGCACGCAGAGCACTTTCTATTGGCACGCAAGCCAAGTCACTCCAGCATTGCCCCAGAGCTGAGCATGCTTACAGAGTAGCAGCACCAGGCAATGATGTCACAGGGCCCTGCACATGCTCAGAAAGAGAATAGCGGCACCAGGCGATGACATCATGAGGCACGACTCATTAGCTGCGACTTGTTCGGACACTCTGTGCCTAAAAGGTTAGCCATCACTGCTATATGCTACCATTTGAAGCTGGTGAGGGCTTAAGACAAAGATATTTAACCTATAGCCTGAAAGCTATACTCAGCTTACCTGAGCTCAGGTGTACCGCCTCCTCACTTATGTTTCAATAAGATTCCCTCCCCCAAATATTTTTGTCTTCTTCTGCAGTGTGGCCATTAATATATCATTCAAATGTTGTTGTATTCATTGGTCCAATGAAAGTCTCACCCCTTCTAAAGAACGACGGTGGAATTACACTAGCCTTGGAGGTAAGGACAGCAAATTCCCAACATACAACTCCTTCCTAGTTTGATCAGTTATGGTTGTAGTTTCAACCTATGTGTAAACTTCATGATCTGTTGTTTCATAACTTCTCAACGTGTAACTAAATTTTAGGCACGCTTTTCACATACAGTATCCATGTATAGGAAAATCCATCTAGATACAGACCCTGTAGAGGAGGAAAAGGAGGAGGAGGAGACGTACAACATTCTACAATAAACTAAGGAGACAATGCAGAAATACACTAGAAAAATACACTGGAAAAAGCTTTAACAGCCGTCATGAATTTAGTTATTCTTTTGTACCATATTTAAATTCAGATAAAGTGAACTGAAAGTATTGAAGTGAACCCGAAGTATTTAAGATTTCAGTTGCTCACAATTTTTTTTAAAGTAACATTAAATAGGAACAATTATGACTTTGTCTCAGGGATAAGCTAGTTTTTCTAATTGTCACCTAATTAACTGACACTTCATGGCAAGCATCCTGAAAAAAAGAAATTATTTGTATATTCACAGTTCATGCTAGAAATCTCAGGAGTTCTCATTAACAGAAAATTACAGTAATGCAATCATCAGTGCCTTTGTCATTTGCAGCTAAAATAGTCTCCGGAAAGCTGTGAAGTATTTCAAGGTCTCTTGTTGCTATCAGAGATACAGAGGCTAGTTATGTCACTCTTATTCACCCAGTGGACCGCTCCTTCATTGAAAAAGCCAGACAAAGGCTGTGGCCTAGAGTGCTTTTATTCAGAAGAAATTCCCAAAGAGTACAATTGAATTACCCCTCAGGTAGGGCATACAGAGGTCTCATTCAGGCTAGACAGCGATCTAGAAACTTAACATATCTTGGAACATATCATCAGACACAATAGTGCTTAGGAAGACTAGATATCAACCAAATAGCTCTATGCCACTAAGATGCCTTATCAGTTTGCAAAACTATAGGTCTAATTTCAGATGGATTTGTGCATCATCACAAGGTGATGGAGGTTTAGGAAGAAACTTGCAACCATAGTATGTCACATGACATGAAGAACTAGCAGGTTCCTACTTATTCATACAATGCCATTAAGATTAATCTTTTCAAAATGTAACTTATTACCAAGATTAATTGTTATTCTAAAAGGGATTCCACCTGTATTTCCTATTACACAGCTATATCAATTACTGAGAAAAAAAATTAAGTCAGATTAAAGTTCCTCAAATATCCTCAGGCAAATTGAAGTTACCTTACGATGACAGCGACTTCAATCTCCCAGATTTTGGGGTATTTCATTGTGCTTTTATTTTTATTTAATATTTAGTCTTTAAACAAGACTTTTTAGGGCGCCATTCAGACATGTAACGCTCTGAAAATCTTGGTAAGAGAACAGAAACAAACCAAAGTAGCAATAGCAATAGCACTTAGACTTATATACCACCCAATTTACAGCCCTCTCTAAGCAGTTTAGCTGAATCAACATTAGGCCTGATCAGGATTGAACTTCTGGCTGTGGGCAAAGTTAGCCTGCAATACTGCATTCTAATCACTGCATCACCACAGCTCCTTAACCTGAAACAGCTTTTGTGGCTTTCAGTATAAGAAGCATTTACAGACAAGAAATGATAAGTAAGCACAAATGACTAACTTTATCAGATATTAGAATTTTGTCAAAGTAAATGTAAAATAAAACCAAGAAAAAAAATCTGGTGGCAGAAGGACATACTTATTCAATAATTCTCTTATGTACAACAATTAGAAAGATTTAAGATAGATAAAATAATTTTTGGTTCTGAACAATCTAAGACTGAATTCAAAATAGAATTGTATACAAATGTTGAAGATGTCATCACTAAAATGCATAAATTTTACTAAAATTTGAAAGAGAAGCAGAAGTGAAAAAATAGTAGTAAACAATTTACTTATCAATAATGTAAAATGTATGAACTGGGTTTTGCCAGTTGACTTGAGAAACTCAGGGTGGTTGGCTAGGCAGGAAGATCTCATCCCCATGCCGTCCGTCTCCATGGTTCTATTTATCTTTTTACTGTTTGTAAGCAGCCCAAAGTTGCCTTATTGGCAAGATGAGTGGCGCATAAATTTAATAATTAAATAGATAATAATTAAAAACGAATCAACATTTTTGGTTACACTATAAAAAAACGGCAATGGGATAATTCGTGGCTGAAAGGATTGAAATTTACACTATGTTATAATCTTAGAGAGAACTTCTATAAAATTATGTATTATAGGTATATGTTACCAGAGAAATTACCAGGTAATTCAAATGTATGTTGGAAATGTGAACAACTAGAAATGACTTTTTTAAAAATATCATGCTTGCTGGATGTGTAAAAAAGCCAGAAAGTTTTGGATTCAAATACATATACCAATTCAGAAGATTATAAAAATTAATATAAAATTGGGACTTCCGGTGGATCCGCAGATGCTGTAAGACGGATCCTTCTGGTCTGTCAGCCCCGTGATCGTATTAGCCGCTTTGACAGCCGAAAATCAGCTGTCGGGCGGCTGAAAAGCCTTTCCCCCGGGAGAAGAGGGAAAGGTGAGCAGCCAGATCTGGGTAGAGCTCCCCTAGGTCCCCTGAGTTTATTCCTGGGGCTGAAAGAGTGAGAACTCCCCAGGCAAATCTGGCAGAAGCTCCACATCTGGGATGATTCTGCTATAAGCAGAAGGAAGCGTCGCGATCATCTCTGCACTAGATCTTTTAAACTATAGTATACCAGAACAGATGGAGCAGGAGCAGGATTCCTGGCAAATATTTCTTCAGAAACGTAACTCAGTGGTTAAAAAGTCTCCTTTTAAAATGAAGTAAAGATACAAAGTATCAAAGATGGCACTGGCTTGAATGAAAGGGTGTGAAAACGAAAGTGATTCAAGCTTTGAAGTAA
>JANHFO010007626.1:0-15072 GCA_032468095.1 Pareas carinatus
TATCATTTAATGTATTATTCTAGATTGAAGTTACTGAAACAAATCATGATGAGTTTTGTTTCATTTTTTTTACAGTCGACAGCCTCTTTTAAATACTCAACAGAATATATTTTTCTACTCCAACAGATGTGAATTAAGTCATACTGTACAACTTCAAATAAATACCAGCCTTACATTTTATTAAGTGCTCTGTTAAACAGTGTAAAGTGAAGCCTGATAGACATGCCTTCTCACCAATGCCTTTGTTCTGGCTACCGTAGAATAGAGTAGCAAAGAGTACAGCTACGTTCCCCCCCTCCCCAAAATGGATATTTAATGTTATTATTACTATTGTTCTTTCCTGAAGCAGAGCGTTCGCGTGAGTACAGAACAATTGCTCAACACACCTCAGGTGAACGTCTTCCAGCAAGTCAATCGATTTTGAAAAGCATTGAATGGGTCCAAGCATGAACAGCTGCTTTCACTTTAACACTCTTCTTCCAACAGTTTTATGTACTGTACTATACTGAAAATTTATAACTACGATTCTTAAAAGGAAATAATCAAAAAAAGCAACTGCAAAGATCATGTACAAGTATGTTATGCATAGCACATTGCTTGTTCTAAGGGGAAGCATGTGAGCATCTCAGTTTATACAAAAAGCAGGACGTAACTATATAGTTGTCAGGGCATCCCGGGGAAGGCACAGCAGCCTTCAGCTTTTTAAAAATTTATTATAAGCTAGATGCTAATCAGAAAATATTTGTACTTTTTGACCTTAAATTTCTTCCATACATGGTAAAGACTTTATTATTTCCCCAAATAAGTGATTTTAAGCATCATACAAAGTTAAATTTCAATAGCATACAGGTATTTATGATTCTGGTATGAAAAATGTAAGGAATTTGTTCAAAACCTATGGTTATACTCATTTTTTTTACCACAAACATATTTATAAACAAAAAATAGCATCACCATAAACAGCAGAAGCTAGACTATCTACAGACAAAATTAGCAACGTATCTGATCCACTGTAAATTCAAGTCCTCCGGACAACAAAAATGAATAAGCAGACCTCAAGTAACAATTTAATGCCATTTACAAACAAAAAAAAATACAAAAACAGTTGAACATCACTTGGCATGTTAAGTAAAGAAAACAAAAAACCAGAAGAAAACTCGAAGTATTAGCTGAAAAGAGGTTCAACAAAAGATCTTATTTACATTACAACAAAGCTCAGGTGTTAGCCTTGAACGTAACTTTCAAAATACCTTCAAATATATCCAACGCGAGACTGCTTCTTCCTGGTCTGCCACTTTGCAAACCATGTGCAAACATCTTTTTTTTCTTTAAGACAAAACAATTCTTCAAACAATACTGCAAGTACATCACTAAACACCATGAGCTCTATCTGAAGGGAATTCTATAGGAAGAACAGATTTTTCCCCCATCTCAGTTAATTTAAATTTCTTGCCTGCTCTTATATACTTTTAAATTTTTTTCTGTTTCAAAATCACAAGTTTAATGTGAGCCATCTATCACATAGTAACCAGGATGTTCAGAGATTGCACCAACGATTACAAAACCAAAACCAGTAGTGCTTTCTCTCAGTGATTCTATTTTTTGAGTAACAAAGATCTCTTAAAGAATTTCTACATCATAAATCGCTCTAAAGTGTTTTCCCCCAACCACTGCAAATTTCCTGGTAAGTTTTAAAAGCTCACTAGGTGTCATATGAAGAGATTTCTCAAAGTATTCAAGTCAAAATATTTGTTCCAGGACCTGTAAAAAGTTTCTCCAAATTTTCTCTTTTTTATAAAAATAGATGCTTTGTTTTTTTTTTAAACCCACATCAAAGAGGCTCTTATCTCTTTGGCAAGGTACAGCTTTACGAAAAGTTCTCCATTAATCTTACAATAGGCTTTTATAATGCACCACCCCCCTTCCCCAACCCAAATCATAATTATAAAATAAATATTCTTAAACTTTATAAATAAAAATGTAAACTTCAAAACACTTCTTGAACAGACTAAACAGCAAGGCAATAAAGTGTAACTCAAACACAACGTAAGGTTAATTAACTCAGGAATTTTAACACAAAGCCTCAATATCTACTCACAGGTTAAAGGCAGTCGTGTAAAAGAAAATTTCTTCCCTTAGCTCAAACATTTTTTTAAAAGGTCCACCTTCTTCAAAGAAGGCAATAGAATGCATTGTGACAGGTAAAAACCCTGTACCGCTTTGTCCATATTCAAACATAAGATATTTAAGAAGTTTAATTCAAATACTAGCAATAAAAAATCTCGCAATATTTCTTAGGATGCTAGTCTGTTATTCCCCCATCTCAACACTGACTTACAAAGACATTTACTAATGTATAAAGTTTCTTTTAACTTGCCTTTGTCGAATAGATTTCAAATATAAATTGGGCTGAGGACACCTCATTAGGCTTTGTGCGTTTTGTTTGTTTTAAAGGAAACCTGCAAGACTCTGTCTCCAAGGCGGTATCCATTCAGGCTGGCGATCGCCATGGCGGCCTCGTCATAGTTTGTCATAGTCACAAATCCAAAACCTTTGCACTTGTTTGTGTTGAAGTCGCGGATAACCTTCACATTTGTCACTGCTCCGAAGGGTCCGAACATTTGCCACAGGATGCTCTCATCTGCATCGGGAGCTAAATTGTACACAAAAATGCACCATCCGGTTCCCGCGTGTCCTGGGATATTGATCCCAGCCAAACTGGTCATTCCATCAATGGTCATCGGAGAAAACCTGCTAATCAATGTAGAAGGGGGGGGGAAGAGAGAGAGACAAAATCCTTTTTTTAGAAGAAAACTTTTTAAAGATTGGAATGAAATCTATTTTTATCTATCTAACACACTTTAAGAAACTTAACCAAGTGCCTTTCTGCCTACATCTTGTGAATCAACTTTTTCTTTCTTCCAAGTATGCATTGTTGTTATATTACTCACAGATATATGCAAAGCCAGTCTGGTGTATTGGTTAAGATGTTGGCCTAGAAACTAAGAGACTGTGAGTTCTAGTTCTGCCATAAGCATGAAAGTCCGCTGGGACTTTGGACGAGTCTCCCTCAGCCCAATTCACCTCACAGGGCTATTGTGGTAAAAATAGGAGGAAGAAGGGGTATTAGATGTGATTGCCATCTTGAGTTATTTATGAGGGCAATTTGGAAAAAAAAAACCATTTGGTTATCAATGACAGACACTCGCAGATACAGAACTTTTATTACACACATTAGAAAACTAAAACATGACATGACTTTTTGACATAATCACCTTTCAAATTGAGGCACTTGTCATAATGTCTTACAAAGTTTGAAATTCCTTCTGTAAAGAAATCTCCCTCCTGGAAATAAAGCCACCCTGGAACAGCATCGTGAAGTGCATTGTCGTCGTCGAAGCAGTGCAATGCAAGCGTCGTGGCATGCTAAGCATTCCAGTGTGGTGTTGGTTCACAATAATGCTCGCCCACACACTGCTAGATACAACCAAGAACTTTTGGGGCAGTTCCGCTGTGATGTTTCTGATCATTCCTCCTATAGCCCAGATTTCACACAGAGCGACTCATAACTCTCCTGGCTTCATTCCCAGGAGGGAGATCTCTTTGCAGAAGGAATTTCAAACCTTGTAAGACATTATGACAAGTGCCTCAATTTGAATAGTTCTCATGATGCTTTGCAGTAAGTCTTTCTCAAGTCAGATTATTCTGCTTTCTGCCTAGGTTGGGGTAAACTGACTAATTAAATTACTTTTAATGCTGACATGATAGAAAAGCAAATTATAGTCCACTATTAGAAAGTCTAAGAAATATTGTGATTGCTATGTTTGGAATGCGGTTAACTAAGGTTCTTGAGAATCTGTTTTTTGTGTGTTGTGAATAATGTAAACAAAAGATTATATAAAAACTAAGTAGTTAAAGTTTAATTTTAACAACTAGCTATGTTCAAAATGATGAGTAGATATCTACTTGTGCTAAGAGTTTCCCACACACACAGATCTCCAAATTGCCCCAGATTCCAGTTCTCCAGTATGTGGCATGGAGAGAAATACTAATGAGATAGACAGCCCTATCTACTAAAATTCACGTTATGCTTGTAGACAGACACAACCAAACATAAATCTCTATTATTTCAGCTAAGGACTGGCTAGTAACGCCTTCTTTTAAAACGAGAAAATAACAGTAAGAGTTTTGCTTATAGTGCTAGCATTCAATTTGAGGAATCTTTTGTTTAGTTCCTTTTAAAAAAAACTTAGTAAAATACTCATCTCTATGTAAAACATTTTTTTCAAACAAGTCATGTCAATAATATAATGATGAAAAAGTAAAAAGTACAAATGTATTTTCTTCAATTGTTCATATTCAATCTTTATCTTGTTGTCTGCATGTATTTAGCAAATTATTTAATACAACTGAACACTTATTCATCAAGAAAAAAAATAGTTTCAGATTTATGATGCTACATCTAGGTTTTGCTTTATTTATTGTTGTGTATTTTCCTGAGTTGCGTTTGGTAAAATAGGTGGCTATATAAATTTGATAGAGAAATAGATAGATAGATAGATAGATAGATAGATAGATCCAGATAAAACATCTACCTATTTATCTATGTATTCTTGAAACATCGAACTCCAAGTTATGGAAGTATTGTAACCCTTCTCTTAACTTTTTAGGTAATATAATATACTTGAAATGTTCTTTCAAAGTTGCTCCAAATCTGTTATCAGTGTTTTGTCCAGATAGGACTACAAATGGACTGGAGTTGACCTCCAGTTATCTGCGGGACCGCATTCTACCAATGGATACCTCCCGTCGATCCACACGTTTCCACAGAGTGGGCCTCCTCAGGGTGCCGCCGTTCAGACAATGTCGACTGGCGACCCCCAGGGGGAGAGCCTTCTCTGTGATGGCACCCACCCTTTGGAATGATCTTCCCCCTGCAATTTGTACTATTCCTGATCTTCGGACCTTTCCGCGCCCTGAAGACTCACTTATTCCACCAGGTAGGTTTGATCTAGCTGTGCCCTAGTCCTCCTGTTTTAATCTGGGGTTGATTGGTTTTAAATATTTTATCTAATTTTATGATTTGGATGGAAGTCATTTCATTGTTTTCCCCATCTTCTTAATTAGGCCTGATTTAATGTTTTTAATGTGTTTTATTTATCTGTATTGTATTGTGCTTTATATATATTTTATATTTTTGTGCTTTATATGTATGTAGGTCTAGGTGTGTTCGGATCTTCTCCTGTGTAAGATTGGAAATATCTTGGCGACGTTTCAGCAAGGTCTCACTTGCCATCTTCAGGCTGGTGCTTTTTGGCTTCTTGCACCAGCCTGAAGATGACAAGTGAGACCTTGCCGAAACATCACCAAGATATTCTCAATCTTACATGAGAGAAGACTTGAACACACTTAGACCTACATACTTGTACCCGTGAAAATCTACGGAAACAAATATATATGTATAGACGCACACACACACACACGTACATAAAATATACATTAAATGGTAATTAAAACAAATTACTGTATATGAGTTAAAGAAGAAGAAAGAGAAGAGCCAGATTTTTAAAGTTATCAAAGAAATGCATATTTGTTGGACAACATTTCGTGCCTCAGTCTTACAGCAGCCAGGCAGAAGTTATCAACATTAAGTGATAGTTCTTAACTGCTAAAAGTTAGAAGAATATTGGTTGTCTCTCCTTTGTAATTCTTTTTTGGGTGGCTAGATTAATACTCCGTACAGATTCCAATAGAAATTACAGTACAGCAGGACATGCTGAACATTCTCTATAGCATGGGAGTCACACAGGGGTTTGTTTTTTTCTAATATTTACCATCAATAACTACTGAAGGGAGTGTGTTGATTCTGGCCAGAACAAATGCTCTGTGATGTCTGTTGTTTGAGATTGGCAATAATTGGATGGTTTGGTGGTAAAAGAGTCTTCAAAACTTACATAGTCTTGATATTAAATTGCTATATTGCCATCCTATATCAATAATCCTTTCGTTCAATGATTGTTTTGCTTAGCTGTATCATCCTTTTTATTGCCTCATTAGAGAAACCATAGGCTGTCAACTTTTGTCTAATAGATATCTTCCAAATAGGTTGAAGTTATCACTGTTAATGTGTAATGTTAAGTCTATTGGGTTAGATTCAGTCAGTAATAAGAAATTGTAATTAAGATTTTGACTTCTAAGCTCTCTGTTTGTAACTTTAAATTAGCTCAAACAGTGCATCATACTGCAATTTTTTTAAAATCAAGGTATCTCAAATTCCCTAACCTAAAGAATGCAAACAAAATCTGGGACCCCACGTACTGACTCCCATGTAATTAAAAATGCAGCCAAGTTATATTCACAAAGTATGACTGCTGCAGCATAGCTGCAGTTAGTCGCAGTCATGTGATTGTGGTTTCTGACACTGCCTGCCAGCTTCTTACATGCAAGTCAATGAGGAAGCTGGCAAGGAATTGGAAATCACTGGTTTTATGCCTGTCTGTATTATTCTATGTCTCTGCTTAGGTAACAAAATGTTTTTGAAAGAATAACCCAACAGTTTCTCCTTCTAGTTTTAAAGCTATGTTATATATATATATATATCTAGGAACTTGCAAGATTGATCTTAAGAACTTGGACTGTATCCTCTCAGCTGCAATTAGATTAGTGTAAGGCCCCACTTCTCATACAATAGTTTTACCACAGCTTTTGCCTCAAAATGTTTTAGGGAACCTGAAATATAATGGGCATCTTTAGAGAAATCAAACAACAGTATAGTGCTGGGCAACCTGCAATATTGGGCCAAATGTGCATTCCTATATTCCCAAGAGTGACAGATAATTCCCAGGTAGTTAAAGCATTGATATACCAACTATGAATTTTAGGTCTTGTGTTAAAAGGCCCAATTTTTTTTATAATTTATCTTTTCCTCCCACAATATTGAGCAAAGAATTTAAAGGGTCATCATATCTCTGCCATAGATAATGACAGAATAACCATGTCATCAGCATATGGGAGAACTGAAAGGGGTCTATCAGCTAATTTTGGTAGGAATACACAGAATCATGTATGAGTGAAGTTTATTTATTTATTATTCAATTCAATTCCAAAGACTTTTGACAATTACAGCAATAAAACACAGGAAATATTTAGAACAAAGCAGTAAAATTACATAATTATAAAATCATTCATACTTTATCTCTGAAGATCTTCCAGAAGAGTTCATTTTAAATCATTTCTGTAAGGCCAAACTGAAGAGACCGATCTCAATTTAAGTAAAGGGCAGTTTCAAAGTATACAGAGAAATAACACTTGTGAGTCTACCTTGTGTACCTTATGAAAATGGGAGGCTACTAGTAGTTTTTCCCAAGAAAAACAAATAGGGCAGGGCATTTATGGTCAGAAAAAATGGGACTGAAAATACTTCGGTGGCAAGTCATGTAGGACATTATAGGAATGAACAGTAACTTGAATTATGCTTTTAAGCTAATTAGAAGTCAATGCAGGTCTTGGGGCACAGGTTCATGATGGTGTCAGCTAATAAATGGCCAGTTGCATCCTGGATTAATTGAAGCTTTTAGGTGGTCTTCGAGGGCAACCGCATGTGGAGCACAACACAACTGTCCGGGCACATGGTGATGAATGCATGAGCTACTGTGACACTTAGTGAAGATCCTATGAATTACCTTATTAAAAATAATCTATATATATAAATGCGAAATACCACTCACTGATGCATCACCAGATCTCCCAAACTATTAAAGATACAAACCTGAAATTTGGTAATCTGTTCATCTAGGTACTCATTAAGAAAGGATTTTTAAAAATATTAATTTTTATGTGAGTTATTTCAATTTTTTAATTCTGATTGGACAAAACATGGTTTGTTTCCCTTATCCCGATTGAAGGACTTTTGTAGCCTCTCTTGATTGGAGGGCTTTTGCAGCTTCCCTTTTTGGTTTTGAATTTTTCATTGAACAGTACTAATGGAGGGGTTAGGAGCATCAGGTCAGGAGACTGCAAAAAACTGCTTCTCCATGCTGGAATACTGCTTGGAAGCCAAGATTGAACCAGTACTTATGGCAACAATGCAGGTGAGTGCAAAAAACAGAGAGGGCAGGGCCAGACAAGGCCTCAAAACAGCTGAGAAATCTAATGAGCCCACTTTGCTCTTTTTTTGACTGTTTGAATAAAGATTCTGGAAAGACTTACAGTGTCTGGATTTCTCCCCCACCCACCCCCACCTATTGCTCTCATTCTCTGCAAAAAAATGGGGGGGGGGAGGCCGAACAAGGCCTGCAAAGTGCTTTCCGTGGCTTATCCTTTCCAATGTCTCTCCTCCACACTTGACATGTGCACCTTATTATACCAAACCCGTAGCGGAGCACGGGTACCAAACCTAGTATATATATATGTATGTGTATGTATATATATATATACATACACACACATACTATTAGTTTTTCTGCTACTGTATATTCTCCAAGTTTAAGTTTCCAATCAGACATTGTCAGAATTATATTTTTCTTCCAATGTTAAACAATTTGTTTTCTCAGTGCTGTAAAGCATATATCTCATAAAATTATGTTTCTTGTTGATTTCCCCCCCTAAAGGTTATAGTTTGCATAAGTAGTGGCAGCAATATTTGGCAGCAATGGTTTCACTGTGGGGTGTTTTTTTATGCTTGTGTGTCACACCAGACTACTTAATGGACATATGTTGGGGGATTCTGATATAGACTTTTAATGTATGTGTTAAAAGGTTGAAAAATCCAGTTTTGCCAATCTGTTACTCATGATGATCATAGTGCAAGTGGTTGTGTGTCTGTTCCTATGAACCTGAACGCAATAAAAACATCAACTCCTGTTTTGGGGGGTATAAGGGTACTTCTACCAAATGTTTCCAATATATTTCTCTCCATAATTACTTACGAATATCACAATATTGCCTTTTTCTTTTTTATGTCATATTAATGTTTTCCAGTACCATTAGAAAAGCAATATCCTCAATCAGTACCATCTGGAAACCACATTTTGGGAGAAGACCTAATGAAAGACTACTGTGGAAAATATTTTGGGTTTATTTAAACTCAAAAGTATTAAAGAATATTGCAGGATGCTAATAAAATGGAAAAGGATCAGGGTTTAATCTCTTTGAACTATCAGAGATTGCTTCCTGATGCTGTCTGCTTTATGATGTCATCTCCTGTGCCTATTGCTATATTGACTGCAGGATTTAACTTAAATTTGCTGAATATATTTATAAACATTGAGTAATCAGAAAGTAGAAAAAACAAAAAAGTGAAAAAGAATCTCATAGAACATAGAATAATAGAGTTGGAAGGGACCTTGGAGGTCTTCTAATCCAATCTGCTGATTAAGCAGGACACCCTATACCATTTCAGACAAATGGCTATTCAGTCACTTTTTGAAAGCCTTCAGAGCACCCACAATTTCAGGGCAAGCTCTTCCTTTGGTTGATTGCTCTCACCATTAGGAATTTTCTTTTTAGTTCTAGGTTACTTCTCTCCTTGTTGAGTTTCCATCCATTTAAAATTCTCCAAATTTCTCCAAATGAAAGAAATTTTTAACAATGCAATTTTTTCTATGAAATATGAATATGGATCATCATATAGTAAAGACATTTTTTATTTTACATTTAGTCAACAGCTGTAATAGTGATAGCAATGGTATAATGATGTCACCACCTAGAACAGAGAACAGATTTTTGATTCTATTCCTTAAAGTTCCCTTTCCACAGTTGTCCAAGTGCAGACTTTAACATACTAGTTCTCTTTCTTAGAGTTCAGGTTTGTCCTTCATTCACTCCACTACACTGCTGAATATGTCTTCTAATTAATACATGAATAAATAATATGTAATGTTAGGCATCTGTCCAAAGACTAAATAGCAGACATTTATCTATCTATTAAAGCTCATCTATTTCTCAGTCAATGACTAGTATAACTGCGATAAAAATCAAGGTTATTTGTCAGATTCAAAGAAGAACAAGAGAATAGTTTAGCAGAGTCACTGACCAATGTATTGACTGAGCGTATTGACTAGAGCTGCTTTTACAAAGCTAAATAGGATGATGGCTATTTAGGGAAGGGTGAACCAATTAGACCAGATTACTCTCAGTCACATCAGCAAACATACCTTATTAACTTTATAGTAGTATTCCCCATATTATCATTTCTCATATGTATATTTGTGTGGCTGAGTTACTTAGAAAAAATTAAACACAATAGTTGAGGAAACACATTATACTACACCATAAGGTGATTTGTAGGTTACAATGATGTCTTTAAAATCCCAACAACTGAGTTCACATCATACAGCTTCACAGAGAATAATGTTATAGCTTAGTACAAGGTGTAAAGTCAGTCACTGAGCCTTAAAAACTATTAATAATGGCTTAGTGTTGTGTGAACGTACTTCACCCAAAGTTCATGGTTTATGGCTTAGCATTGTACTAACACGATGTGAAAATTTAGCTATTAAGCAATAGAGCCCAGAAATAATAAAACATAGCACAATCCTGTTTCACATTCACCATCACACAGTTTTTCCTCACCTGCTTTTTGTAAATAAGAGGATCTAACATATTACCATATTTTGTTCTTCAGAAAGTCCTTGCTCAATAGAGATTAGAGTTTAATTATGAAGAAAGTGACAGCTGTGATGGATCACTTCTTGAAATAGGTACCCTTTGTCTTGTCTCAGGTATTCCAAGCTATATTAATTCTGTTCATCTTTGGAGAGGAAAATAAAGAGGAGTCCTCTTTCTACCAAAGCCCTCCAAAACCAAGAGGGTATCTGATTGATGAAAAATCTGATACTGTATTTCTCAAACCATGGAAAAAACATTTTCCCCCCTCTTGGAGGGAAAGCTTGGAGCAGGGTTTCCCCTTTTCCAAATAAATTACTGTAAGTAAATATGTAGATTCATATTATTTTCAGTAAAATTTAAAACGTAGGATGAAAGCTATTATATCTATTTTTTAAAAAAACCAATCTATACCATTGGCAAGGGAAATTTGGAGGCTGCTAACAAAATAAAATAGGAAAGTTCATGGGGTATCATAAGCATATTTCCCAGAGGTTATGTAAGCACTTTTAATACAAGGAATCCAAGAGGATGATTTTGATTGTGTATGCATATCTATCTACCTTCCTTCTGTCAGCTATTCCCTTTGTTTCCATTCATTTAAACAAACAAGCAGAATGTGATTTTTATTAACCCTTCTATGAGTGGAGTAGCTTTCTGAAAGGATCAAAGCTATTCAGCAAGAATGGAGAAAAGGGGGAAGATTCATGCTTCCAATACCAAAACTGCTTAGGAAGTTAATAGCCTTAGGGATATCTAGAAATAGCCCCCACCCCAGCAAATTTATAAAGGCTGGCTTCTGTTAGAATTACTACTATTAGCATTCAGAACTAAGAAACTACAATCTCCTTACCCACATTCCCTTTAGTTTTGGTTATGAAACTATGAATCTTTCTCACAAACTGTTTTGTTTATATTTTGTTCTGCTTATAAAAAAAACTCATCAGAATCTAAGTGGAGCAATACTGAATCAACACAAGAGATCAACAGATACAGCATTTTCTTTCCACACTAAGTTAGAAATTCTAACTGAAAGCCCATAAGGCTATCATTGGCAGTCAATCCAGGAATGTTCAGATTCACATGAATGGATATATAAGGTGATTTTATGCTATTCACTAAACCCCACAATGATTTACAACTTTCCTAGTAGACACATTTCTGTATAAGAAAGGAGGAAGCAATATCTTAATATTTCTACTACAACTGACAGATGGTTAACTGTCAATACAGAGATTTATACAGAAAGCTGGCTAGAGGTATAGGGAAAAAAGAGAAAACAATATAGTCCAAGGTAACCTCACTAGAGGTTTACCTGTGTAAACATGTAGCTGCATTTGTAATTAGGTGCATATGGAAGTTAATTGTACTGGGATGATGAGATGTCTTTGCCCTCTGTAAACAGGAATTACACCTGGGATTCCTGGATATAAGCAGAGCTTGAAGTTAATTAAGTCTGCATAATTTTATGATTATTAAATTCATAGTGAACAAATATTGCACCACTAAATTGATGTACAACTGCCAAGAAAAGTCTACAAAATGAGACTGGAAGAGGATTATCTCATCAAGTTGAATCTATAGTGAACCATTATTAGACTACAAATAACACAAAAGAATGTTAGGAATACTCCCTTTCTTTTTCGCTTTCAAGTTTCAGTTGTATCTGGTAAGGAGATGCAGACCTTTACTCCACTACTGGTGGTATTGTCCTATTCAAATCATATAGACATTACGAGGTGACAGGGGTCAAAGAACTTTTCAATAGATGGGCATCCAAATCAAGCATTCTCATTTTAATGGGAAAAAGATTAAACAAAAGAGAAAATTATAAACATTTCAAAAATTCAATTGTATCACATTTAATTTCAATAATTAGTAAAACATTCTAAGGCAAAAATCTGACAATCTAATGCTCTAAAATATCAATTAGCAGATAAATTACATTTCAACATAACTTGGAAAGATGATGGAAAAGTAAACAATTGTAACAATATATTCACATTGGGATTTTGTGGCATTATGGGGAAAGGCTTAAGACTTTCCTGATTTAGAGCTATTGCTTAGGGCTATGCCAACTTGATAGCTGGACTAGTAAGAAAGATGCAGGGGAAGAAGAGAGAAGCAAAAGAAGACTGGTTTTTCCCCCCGAAATCAGCTTGTGTCCACATTTATGTGAGTTGACATTGGGTATAACAATATTCAAATCTATATAGCTAAATTTATTTCATCAGTAGTCCTAATAAGGGATTTGTATGGAACTCAAAATAATTAAATTTGGTATGGGAGGTAAGAGAGGCAATATACACAATGGTTAAAATGTTAGATTAGTATTGGGAAGATCCAGATTCAAATTCATCCATAACCACGGAAATTCATTTAGTGACTTTGGGCCAATTTTCCTTATAAGGTTGGTCTAGGGAAAATTGGGAAATTCCTCACATGATGCCTTGAGCTATTGGAGCAAAAGTGAGATATAAAGCTAACAAATAAAATTGCAAACTCTATTCCTAGCTCAGCATTTTTTCAAATGTGTTTTTAGAAAAGTTGGCTTATCAGGATTTCTGTTTCTAGGAAAGTCATGTGTACATTTAGATCTTTTCAATAATCCAATTGATAAGCAAGTATGGCCTTAGATGCTTGCCCATATCTTTGAAGATAGGGCTTAGAAGAACTTTGAGCAGACTCAAGAAAATTACAGACCAATAAAAAACTAATATTTCAAACAAACAACAGTATAAAACACAATATGTTCACACAAACATCATAAATTTGTTAATTAGAATATATTGATTATCAATTTTGTCTTCTTTCCAGCAATTGTTGGTTTGTAATCCTGATCCATTTTACTATGAACCATTGTATATGCTAACTGACAGACTGTACTAAATAGCATCCTTCACCAATTTAATAATTCTGAAGGGGCTATCTATTCCATTTTGTTTCCACTTCTTTTGGAGAAGGCATGTCTGAAGTCAATGCAGTTTAGTTTTTATTAGACATGTATATACTTATATCATTACTGTGATCCACCATCCTGAAATGAGACAGTGAACTGAAAATAGCAGTCACTATGGAATACATTTTTCTCTTTTATTGCATTCAATATCTATTTCCATATTTTACATTATATTATAGAAACATTTCTCTTTTTTCACTTTATAATTCTTGAAGGCAACTATTATGATCCTTCAGGGATACATTAAACCTGAACATCACGGCAAGTTCTCTATTGATTTTTTTTTTAAAAAAAATCAGTTTAGACTTATGGGTATTAAAATTTAAAGTGAAGGTAAGATTCAATATGTTTAATGAAAGATATGATAAGTCATCTCAGGTTTATAGAACCCTGGTAATTATATGGATTATGAATACATAGAAAATTCATTTCTCTTGTCCCTCCACATTTCTTGAGGCTAAACTCCTTTACCAAGTCATAATACATATGAAGGTATATGTGTGCATTAATGTACATTCAACCTGTGTAGGGCAGGTCAAAGGTGCACATTTAGTTATTCCCCACTTGATCTAGCTCAGCTGCTAGATTCCTTATAATTTGTCATTTCTACACATATTATTTAAAAGAGCGGAAAAGCTTAGTTGGAACCAATTATTTCTAATACTTGAGATAATATTCAGTCATCATTACTTCTAACAATTGGCAGTCTTATCCTCCAAAAGCTTATCTGAGCCTCTTTTTAAAGACTTCCACATATTCTATGGTAGTAAATCCCAGTATTTAACTAAGAACTTTAAGAAGTACTCCCTTTTATCTGTCCTACAATCTCAAATAATTTCATTTGGATGACCACAGTTTCTAATACTAAAAAGATAAAAAGGAGATGAGTTGCTTTTGATAGAATTATTAGAAATATCTATCTATTTATACTGTGAATTCAACCATATTTAAAAGGAAGATTTGGAAATATAATTTGATTGATATAACTTGCTATTTCAATCAAACTAAGAATTTTCTTGGTAAAACCAACCCTACAAATCATGGCCCTGGGAGCAAGTGATTTATGAGTTAGTTTTGTGTGCTCTCAATATGATCCCTGTTACATCAATCCTAAATACTTGAGAGCACTCTCCAGCATCTCATGAAGACCAAATCTACTCCATTTGCTTCTCATGAGAGCAACAATAAATACAAATTGATGGTTATAGTTATTATTACTCACATCCTCACCTGCACAATTTATCTCAGATCAATTAAAACAACTGGTGGCATAATAGCTTGCACCTGTCATTGAATGGCTTTGCCTGGAAATAGTTTCCCTTTGAACAACAGCCATTTCTTTTATGCTTCATTCATTTTCCTTGTGAGTTTAGTCTGATAATAATATTGTCCATATCTATATATATAAAAATTAGGCACGTTTGTGTCTGATAAGTGATCCCGGAAAGTACTGAACCGATTGGGTTCAGACTTTCCGGGAGGGTTGGCATACCCTCTGAGCTGGTTCC
>JANHFO010007627.1:14800-35385 GCA_032468095.1 Pareas carinatus
AGGGCTAGGCAAGACCTGCCTGAACAAAAAGGTGTGTCTTAAGGGCACGGCGGAAAACACGGAGGTCAGAAATCATACGAATATCTACAGGGAGATCATTCCAGAGGGTGGGAGCTACCACAGAGAAGGCTATCCGCCCTGGGGGTTGCCAGCCGGCATTGTCTGGCTGACGGCACCCTGAGGAGTGTTGCTCCTCACCATGGAGAGTCAAAGCCGCAAGGCGGAACAGGCTCCACATGTGTGAGAAATCAGACACAGACACACGCAGGAGCCGGTCAATCAATCAAGCAATCAGAATAATGCTGGAAGGGGCCCTGGAGGTCTTCTAGTCCAGCCCTCTGCTTAAGCAGGAGATTCTACACCGTTTCAGGCAGATGGCCGTCCAGTCTTGCCTTTAAAACCCCCAGTGATGGGGCACCCACGACTTCTGAAGACAACCTCTTTCCCACTGGTTCATTGTCATAACAGTCTGGAAGTTTCTCCTTCATTCCAGGCTGCTTCTCTCCTGGATGAGTTTCCATCCGTTGTTTCTCGTCCTGCCTTCCGGTGCTTTCTGTCAACATCTGTCCCCCAAAACGCCAGCACCATTGAAAGATGCAAATCTTGGGGTTTATTTTATGACAAGAAAACCAAGGGCTTTTTTATATATTTTTTTGCTTTTTTAAAAAGCAGCTTTTAAATAAATGGCTGGTTAAAGGCTTATATGAAAGGGCCCGCTTCCAAGGTCACGGTGGCAATCAATTCTGTGCCAAACGTTTTGCTCCCTCTCCAAGCCAAGCAGGGAAGGACCGTTCAGGTTGAGCTGCTCCCTCTCCGGGAAGGGGCGCCCTCGTCAGCAGCAATAAATCCTTGCAGAACCTGACCAGCTAAGCAGTTTAAACTTGAACTTCCGTAAGTCAGTGAAAAGGTTCAAGCCAAGGAACCTCATTTCCGCAGACCTACAATTGGGTCGAACACAGAAAATTAATTAGAAAGCCATTCCAATACTTGTGAAATAATTAACAGAGCTCGGAAGTTGAACAGGCCAGCCCAGGCGGGAATGCCTTTTTGTGGGTTGTCACCACTGCCTATAATTAAGTCGTACATGCCAAACTCAGATTATACCTAGCTTTTTAAAGTGAAGCGGCTCTTTCAAAGCCAGTGAGAGATACAGCTAATTCATTTAAATTCTCATTTCAACAGAGACGTTTCATTTCAAATTTGGTGCCTAATTACTTGGCCTGAACCCAACTTCTCTGCCATTTTCAAATAAAGGGAGGCTTTCAAACTTCAAACGCCCTTTCATTTCCCCCTTTAAATGCTAATAACGACGCGCCACATCGAGTAAATCCCAGCATTTATTTTAGAGGAGAAATTTTACCTTAATGTATATTTTACCGGCGTTTTTCATACATCAGTGGTCATGGATAAGGATTTGCTTCAGATCTTCACTCAATCTTCAATTAAGACACTCCTCCATCTTACCTCTTTGGGAAAAAGAAAGAATGCACCTTGAAGACGGATGAGAACATCTCCTGCATTTTGGCAGCCCTCAGCTCCACCATCCATTGCTTTGGACCACCCGGAAGAGAAGCCAGAGGACAATGTATCCTTGGGGCAGCCAAAAGGGAAAACCCAGATCTCTGCAGAAGCAGCCCTGATGCTCAGACGGAGCCAGGCGAGAGCAAAGCGACGTGTGCAGTGAAACGTCTGCTCTTGCCCGCTTCCTGCCAAGCATTCCTTACAAACTCTTAATACCGCCGTTGGTTGGTTAATCCACCATTCAAAAATACCTAGGGTGTAGGTATCAAACACAAGACCCACGGGCCAAATCTGTCCCATGTCCAGCCTGCAGGGCTGCCCTGGAGGCAAGCGGGGTGCTTCCTCGTGGCTGCAGTGGTATGTGGAGGGTTGAGGGGGCAGAAGCGCCCATGGGGGTTGGTTCGTGGGAGGGTCTGTGGTGCCCACGAGGGATTGCAGAGGTGGACCGTGGTGGCCATGGCAGGAGGGGCAGTGGCCCCCAATGAAATTGCATTTGGCACTCCTGATCTAGGGTCTAAAGGACAAGAATTGATAGTCCTGAATTTACCATTTTAATCAGTGAAAACTCCCCCGATAATAAGGGCAGCCTTTACCCATTTTATGACAAGCTGAGAAAAACTTCAGATTTCACAGCCCGGCCGATGATCAGTGTGTCTTTTCTGCACGTCGCAACAGAGGCTTATCTTATCTAAAGCAGAGAAGCTGGCTTTGCACAACGTCTGACATGGGCTTGGCTAATTTCGGATTCACTTCTTGTATGCGGCAAGTATGCAATAGATTTAGTCAATCATGCTTAATCGACCAAGGTACATCCTTGCCGAAGATTTATTTACTGAGGCCTTCCAAAATGCTTTCCGTTAAGAAAAAAAGCTAAGCATTTACAGTACCCATTTTCTCATGCAACAAATCCCAGAAAAATTGTAAATTAAGGCATTTGGACCTAATGTTCACATAAAGAGGGAATGCATTTCTTGGGCTTACAAACGGCCCACTAATGGGAGAAAATGGCAAGGAGGTGACAGACCGCAAGAAGAAAGCGGAACTGCTTAATTCATTCTTTCATCTGTCTTTACCCAAAAGGAAAAAAAAATAGTCCAACCTATCAAAAGCAGAACCGCAAAAACCAGATTAGAAATACAAGTCCAAATAGGCAAAGAAAATGAACTAGACAAGTTCAAATCACCAGGGCCAAATGGATTATATCCCAGGGTGCCGGAGGAGATGGCAGATGTGATATTGGGGCCCTATCTACATATTGGAGTGATATCTATCAACTATTCTGGAGCACCAGGGAACTAATCTGACTGGAAAAGAACTGATGTGGTTCCAATCTTGGGGGAAAAAAAGGAGACGGATCCAGGAAACTATAGACCAATCAACCTAACATTAATACCTGGAAGGATCCTGGAAAAAATAATTAAGCACCAAATAACAGAATAACAGGGACCTTGAAGGTCTTCTAGTCCAGAGGTCTCCAACCTTGGTCCCTTTAAGGCTTGTGGACTTCAAATCCCAGGATTATGGTTTAAGATTCCTGCCCTGAGCAGGGAGCTGAACTAGAAGACCTCTGAGGTCTCTCTTAGCTGAATGATTCAAAGTATTCATGGCCTGGAATGTCTGCATGGATACAAGTCAGCCAATTGGGGACTGGTTAGTGATTCATACATAAAGGGTCTAGGTGTGGCCTAGCTGTTCTCATTTGACTCTCTAGTGTGCTCTCTGCTGTGTTTGTTTGTACCGTCTATGTCTACTGCCTACTGAAACAGTTTGGTATTGTATATCTAGAGTAATAAATCTCAAAAACGAATTCTGGGAGTTGAAGTCCACAAGCCTTAAAGGGACCAAGGTTGGAGATCTCTGTTCTAGTCCAACCTTCTCCTCAACCAGGAGACCCTATAACATTCTGGGCAAGTGGCTGTCCAGGCTCCTCTTAAAAGCCTCCAATGATAGAGTACCTCCATGCCAGAGGTCCTCTGTGCTAGTAAAGATGAACATGTAGAGTAAGGATCTATCCTAAAGAAGATTTTACTAAACTGGGCATGGATATACTGTTGGGTTTATCCATTGAGAAAAATAGCCTTTTTTGTCTTGTTATTCGGGTGGCGTTAGTTGAAACATGCAGTAAAAATCACAGGATGTGGAATAAAATAAGGTCAAACACCACTTGCTCAAAAATACACACAATGAGGAATAATTAGTTAAGATTAAAAAGTTTATTTGCATGCTCAAATCAGCAAGAAATTGGGAAAACCACAAACTTTTACCAAGGGGAAAAATGACTTGGATAACATGGAACTGCATAGTAATTCTAAATATGAAATTTTAAAAAACAGCAGTGAGACTGTGTTCCCATAACATTGCTAAAATTAACTCATTTTTCTGACTTTGCAGAATGTGTGGAACACTTGTCAAATGTTCATGCAACCGACTAAATTATCAAAAAATGAATAAGTAGCCAAATTTAGCATGATGCTTTAATGCTGTTGCTAGCTTCAGTGTATAACCAGCTTGGTTAAGCAGGCAGACAGGAGAAAAGGATTTTCTTTAAAAAAGATTCCAAGGAAAAGATGTCAGTGGACAACTTGGTTGCTGGCAAAAGCTTAGTTCAGGGACAATGGAGGAAGTCTTTGGCAGAAGCAGGATTATCTGTTTCTGGAATGGAAATGAGTGCACTGTTCATAGGCAACACACAGACCCCTAGAATCTCAAACTTAGAACACCTTGGAGGCAAGGTTAAATCCAAAGATGTAAACATGCAATCAGAGATGGTGTGCCTCTTGGCCATCTTCACAGGGACAGGGGTTGCTGGCTTGACTCCAAGTCTTTTGAAAACTCAAACCTGGCCTATAACTCAAAGCATTTTTTTCGTATTCGTATTTATTAAATTTCTATACTGTCCTTCTCCCCAAAGGGACTCAGGGCGCTGTATAGCCGATAAAACAAACAAGTACACAATTAAATACATTTTTTGTCTGAAATAGCAAACAATAGGGTCATTTTATGGCCCAATTAAAGATGTGGAATTGTTCTGAAAAAGGCTTCATTGATTGTTCTTCTGGAAGATCATTGCCAGGACTTGAAAGGAGGGAGCTGTTAAGACCTCTTAGACACCTTTGATATATTCTGGATCACCTTGAGGTGACAGGAATTGGGGATTCTGCTTTAGGTTAGCTCTGTTCCTTCCTAACCGGGCAGTTTCAGCCAGTATTGCTGGAGGACGGATCAATCCTTTGGGCCACTCAGCTTGCAGTGCTCCAGGACACCCAACCTGCTTGGGTCAATGTATTCTGGAGCAATAATGGAGAATATTTGTAGCTCAGGGTTGAAATGAGAGGTCCTTGAGCTTGGTGGTTTTCTTGCAAATGCACTGATGATGTTACCTAGTTTGGTTAACAAATTGTCTGAAAGAAAACCACCCAGCTCAGAGGTCACCACGCTATCCTGGACCATTTGCAGCTTTCAGGTGGTCTTCAGGGGCAGCCCCATGTACAGCACATTGCAGTAATCCAAGGGGGAGGTGACTGAGGTGTGGGTGACTGTCAGCAAGACTCCAGATCCAGAAATGGACAATGTTAGGTATAAGCAGAGATTCCTTGGTTGTAAGGACAGTGCAAATACAGAAGGCAGTGTGCAAGGATGCAGCGATGAACTCAATGTCTCACACACAGAGAGAATGTAAAGGGTATAAAAGGTCTTTATATACAAGATATAGACACAGTCCAATATTGTCACACACAGAGAGAATATAAAGGGTATAAAAGGTATTTATATACAGGATATAGGCACAGTCTAATCTTCAATAACAGTTAACAGTCCAATAGTCATACACAGTCAAGCAATCAATATCATACAAACTAACCAGGATAATCAGCAATCAAAACAGTAACTCTGGAGCGTAGATACATTAATGGGGAGAGAGTAATGCTCTCTGGCTTCCCACATCTTGCACTCAATTAGTATCCTGGTCTTAGTAACTGCCATGATTCATCATGGTCTCCATCCATATATGGTAAACCAACTGTTTAGGCTCTTAAAGCAACCATAACAGACACAACTGGTGCATGAGGTGAATTTATGCAAAGGTCCCCTGGCCACGGCTGCCATCTGCTCTTTTAGCAGGAACTGTGAGTCCAAGAGAACCCCCAAATTGTGCACCAGATCTGTACAGAATCAAAGATGTCAGTTCTCCTGATCCCAAGGAGCAAAAATCCATGCTCTGTCTTGCTAGTTGGTTTATTCAGGCCCCAAGCCAGCATCTGAATCAGGACTGTCGAACTCAATTTCATTGGGGATCACTGCTGCAGCCGCCATGGGCCACTTCGCCCATGGCTGCCACGGCCCCCCATGGCCCTCCATGGCCACTGCCAACCCCCACCCCACCCCCATGGCTGCCACTGACCCTCCCACTGTGGGCCCTCCCACTGTCACTCCCGCCAGCCGCAGCCACAGGGTAGTGCCTGCTCACCCTCATGGCAGCCTCGCAGGCTAGATCCAAGAAGGCCACAGGCTGGATCTGGCCCACAGGCCTTGTGTTTGACACCTATGATTTAAATAATTGATCCTCCCATCCAACATATGGAGGCTGCAAGCAACTCAAATGGAATCTCTTGGAACCTTAGTTCCCCTTGGTGCAGATGCCCTGTGCTTCACAGAGATTCCATCTATTTTTATTCCTGTGGTTCGTCCCCCTGGAAGATTTGGCATGCAGCTTGGCAGGTGTCTCAGACTCATAACTCTTTCTAGAAGAGCAGATGGAAGCCTATCGCCAGGAGAGTTTTTGACTAGCAGCAGTAAGTCTGGTCCAGGAAATGCAAAAGACAGTGATTCATGCCTTTGCCATTAAAATGGCAGGATTTGCTCTGTAAGGGACTGAAGAAGACCTGAAAGCTGCAGGGATGACCCGGAGTGGACATGAGCAGCCACAGATGAGCCCAGACGGGTTCTGCAGGATGGCATATCTTCTGAGAAAGCTGCTCTGGTTGCCATAGATGTCTGGTGCTGGTTCTCCTTCTAAAGCAGAGTTTCTCAATCTTGGTAATTTTAAGGTGGGTGAACTTCAACTTCCAGAATTCCCCAGTCAGCAGAATTCTGGGAGTTGAAGTCCATCCACCTTAAAATCACTAAGGTTGGGAAACCCTGTTCTAAGGTCTTATGTGGATTGACTTTTTCCATATTCTCCAGGGGGTATCTTGCCCACCCTGAACAATCTGCTCAGGAGTGGACACTTGAAGGGGGGGCTGTTTCACTCCTAGGGAGATCAGAGAGCAGGCAAGTTTTTCACCAACATACCCTCTTTAATTGATATCCCTGAGGAAAGGACATTTCAGGGGAGAGGTATTAAATGAAACATGGCTATCAATGGTTTTATAGCTGTTTTCTGGTAAAGGTAAACTGTAATTTGCTGGAGCCACTTGATTAGGTGGCATGCAGATAACTGTAATAAATAAGTCTAATAAATAAATTATTAGAATTAAATTAATCTAAGGGAGAGTTTAAAATTGGAGAGAATCTGAATGTCATTCAGCACTGCAAGGGAACCATTGCTGACGCAGTATAGCTTCATGTGCTAATCTAAAAATATAAAAGCCAAAAATGACTCACTCACTCACTGACACATTACCAAATCTCTACAACCATTAAAGCTACAATCATGAAATTTTCTACATACCTTTGTCTTGCTATCTAGGTGTTCACTAAGAAAGGATTTTTAAAAATATTAATTTTTATGTGAGTTATTTAAGATTTATTGCTATATTTAAATTCAGGATGGGTAGAGGGTTGTGATTGGATGTTTGTTTCCTTTCTCCTGATTGGAGGACTTTGCAGAGGGTTGTGATTGAATGTTTTTTTCCTTTCTCCTGATTGGAAGTAGCAGCAGCAGCAGGCCCCAGGTGAAAATGAGGCTCGCATCCTCTGCATGTTTGTTCCGAACTCACTCTGAACAGCTAAGGAATTTCCATCTCTCTGTCTCTCTCTCTCTCTTCCTCCCTCTCTCCCTCCCTCCATCCCCCCTCTCTCATTCTTTGTGTGTGTGTGTGTCTTTCTTTCTCTGTGTGTTTGTGTGTCTGTCTCTCTGTGTCTCTCTTTCTAGAATCCCGAATCCAAATACAGTGGAGAGGATCTTGGAGGTTTTCTAGGCTTCCAGTGTCCAGCCCATTTGAAATGGCTACCTCCCAGTCTTTTCCCAGTCTCCATTTTAGCCTCTCCGCCCACCCACTCTCTCTTTTTCTCTTCCTCCCTTCCTCCCCCCTTCCTTTATTCTGTGTGTGTGTGTGTCTTTCTCACTGTGTGTTTGTATCTGTCTCTCTTGCTCTCATTCTCTCTCTTTCTCTCTCCGTCTTAAGCAGAAATATCACACTAAAATGTGTAATACTTACATAAGCTTCAATTATTTTGTAATAATTAAACTAACTTTAATATTTTTATTACAATTAAACAACCTTTAAAGATTTTGTTACGATTAAATAAGCATTTATAATTTTATTATAATTAAAGAAGCTTTTTTTAGTTTTGTTATATTAAATAGGTGTCTTTTATATTAATAACATTAAAACTTCCAGTAGCTTCACAGATTACATGCTTCTATTTTCTTTCCAAAAATTCAATTTTCTTGAAAATCCCCGTAGTGGAACATAGGTACCGGAAGCTAGTCTCTATATATAAACGCAAAATACCACTCACTCACTGACTCATCACCAGATCACGAAAACTATAAAAGGTACAAACATGAAATTTGCTACATACCTTCATCTTGCCATCTAGGCACTCACTACGAAAGGATTTTTCAAAATATTAATTTTTACGTGAGTTAATTTAAATTTTTAATTCCGGATGTGTAGAGGTGATTGGACAAGATATTCATTTGTTACTTTTATCCTGATTAGAAGGCTTTAGCAGCCTGTTCTTTGGTTTTGAATTTTTCAGTTGAAAAACCAGTAGCAGCAGCGCAAGTGAGAAGCAATCTAATCTCCAAACAGTTTCACCGGTAGTGGCCAGAGTCATGACAGAGCAAGGAGTAGCAGGGCAGGTAAGTGCGGGGCTGGATAGCAGAGGGCTGCCCAGGGTTCAGTGGGGGAGGTGGGGGGCTGCCTGAAAATTTCATTATTTAACATTTATTGCCATGAGCAGTGCTGATGAAAGCTAATAAGCTAGAAATGGCCATCCGAGATTCCCTTTCTTTCTTTGCCAAGCTTTTAAAACTTCTTGCTGTAATAAAAAAGTGTGCCACTTAGTGACAGGTTTCCTAAAGCCCCTAGGCTGCGGCTGAAGGGTGAAAAGGGGGAGTAGGTTACTCCCTTCTGTGCTCAGAAAAGGCCAGGTGCCTCATAAATAAAAAGCCCTTAGAAACATGACTAAAGTGGATCATTTGAGATCTTTCCCAGCCTGAGAAAAGATTCGCATTTCTGGCAGGGCATTTATTTCTCCTTAATTTCCCCAGGAAGATGAGGTCTCCCTGCGCTTGTTGGTGAAATTCCCCACCCTACTGTTCCTGAGATGATCTCACCCAGTTCTGCAGATGGGCCAGCGGGCCCGATCAAGGAGCAGCGGAAATCGTACTTAACAGAATAATAGAATCACAGAATCACAGAGTTGAAAGGGAGCTTGGAGGTCTTCTAGTCCAACCCCCTGCTCAAGCAGGAGACCTTATACCATTCTGGACCAGTGGCTGTCCAGTCTCTTCTTGAAAATCTCCAGTGATGGAACAACCACAACATCTGAAGGCAAGTTGTTGCACAGTTTGGATATCCTCACTGTTAGTTCTAGGTTGCTTGATTAGTTTCCATCCGTCGCTTCTTGCCTTGCCTTCTGGTGCTTTGGAAAATAGGTCGAGTCTTTATTCTTTATGGCCCTCAAATATTGGACCCCTGCTATCGTGTCACCAATAGTTCTTTTTTTTAGACTAAAAGGCAAAGGTAAAGGTCCCCGCCCCGCGCGCACATACGTGCTAGTCGGCAACTCCAAGGGTGGTGCTCATCTCCGTCTCTAAGCTGAAGAGCCAGCGCTGTCCGAAGACGTCCCAGTGGTCATGTGGCCAGCAAGACGAGACGCCTGAGGCGCACAGAGCGCTGTTCCCTTCCCACCGAAGTGGTCCCTGTTTTCCTACTTGCATTTTTACCTGCTTTCCAACTTCTAGGTTGGCAGAAGCTGGGGTGGGTCACGGGAGCGCACTTCATTACGCGGTGCCAGGGATTCGAACTGCCAACCTTCAGATCGACAAGCTCAGCGTCTTGGCCACTGAGCCTCCGTGCCATACCCAAATCCTGCAACCGTTCTTCACATGCTTTAGGAAGTGGGTATTTTTCCCACTTGGAGAGGGAATGGCTGAAGAACAAGACCATGATCACCGTCTTCTGTTTTGCTGCGGTGTTTTAATGGGGACTGTCCCTGAAGCTGGACGGAGTCCCCCAGGCTTCCCTGTGGGCTGGCCTTGTCCGTTGGCCAGGGCAGTTTTTGCTCCTGCTGAAAGATGATTGTACTTTATGATCCTGAATGCGCCTAATACGAACACGACAGGATGAATGTACTTAATGATTATGAATGTATCTTAGGATACATACACCGGAGACAAATATGCCTTGTGTGTCCAGACACACTTGGCCAATAAAAATTCTAATTCCTAATTCTAATTCTTCAGCCCAGAAGGAGGCCAGATTGTGCCCAGACTCTTTCACAGCAATGCTGGAATCTCCCAGACAGATTGACAGACTTTGTGACTTTAAATAATTGTCCGAACACCTTCAAGGACCCCTGAGTCATCTGAGCTCAGCACCTGAAGGCTGATAATATGAGTGGCAGGCATTTCTTTTCGCCTACATGATAAATCCTGCCCCATTTGGAAATCGGAGCGTCTCCGACGTCTCAGAGCTTGTCAGCAGAATGAAATGATGCTGATCAGACACCCGTTTCTGCTATTTTAGAAACTAATCCTCTCGGATTAGAGGCTGGGATGTGCGGGACTGCTGGGGCTCCTGCTCCTTAGGAGATCTGGAAAGGGATTGAGGCCTGGTCAAGGTGACCATCTGCAGAGGGAGACTCTCTCTCTCTCTCTCTCTCTCTCTCTCTCTCTCTCTCTCTCTCTCTCTCAGGAAAAGGAAAGGAGGTCAGCACACAAAGTACAGCTACAGTGCAAACAAAGGACTTTTAAATGGTGCCAAAATAGACACAGACCGACAGGAATGTAAAATCTGTTACACAAAGGATTTCCAGGGGCACCAAAGCCTAGCAAAGCCATCTTTCGGTTGATGGAATGTCTTTGCCAAGCAACAGTGTTCAGCGAAGGGAGAGCAAACATCACGTCGCTTGTGTTTAGCAAGCCTTGAAGACAGAGATCACTGGGATATCTCTCCTAAACTAATAGCTGCTACATTAACGAAGCAAACATTGATTGATGTTTATAATATTTATTGTTACATCATAATATGTATTCCTCATAAAAATACCATTTTGGTAGCACAACATAAATTCATAATGTATAAGTTCTATGATGTAGATATAGAATAATGGAGTTGGAAGGGACCTTGGAGGTCCTCTAGCCCAACCCCCACTGCTGGAGTAGGAGAACGATGATTGCTCTTACTCCTTGGTTCTATGTTGCTTCTCTCCTTGGTTAGTTTCCACCCATTGTTTCTTGTCTTTTCTTTTGGTGCTTTGGAAAAATAGGTTGACCCCCTATTACAATGGTGCTTTGTAAATCAAAGACAACAGGAAAAAAACATGTTAATGAGCAACAATCCTTCCTTCCTTCCTTCCTTCCTTCCTTCCTCATTCCCATCTCCCATTTCTCCTTCTTGCCTGCCTGCCTGTGAGCTACTACTGTAGGGAGGTAGGGGGGCAGCAACCATGGGAGGGAGGCGGTGGGGCAGCCACTGCCATGGGGGAGTTAGCGGTTGCTGGCAGTCATAGGGGAGTCGTGGGTGTGTGTGTCAGCAGTGGCTGCAAGGAGGGCCACAGGGGGCTGTTGGCGGTCACAGGGGGGACAGTGGCCCCCAGCGACTGCAGTGACCGTGTAAGCGGCCCTCAGTGAAATTGAGCCTGACACCCCTGCCCTGAACCATTCCCGGCAAATGACTGTCCAGCCTCTCCTTGCAAACCTCCAGGGATGGAACACCCACCGCTTCCGGAGGGAAGCCGTTCCACCGGCTGAGTTAGCAGCAAATCTTCCCTTTGTTCTGCAAACCAATAAATTGATTGACAGCAACTCCTCTCCTTACTTGGCTGGCCTTCTTTCTCTGGGTTTGACCACAGCCCAGCAGAGAGAAATCGAGGGAGATTCTCCCGCCCCTGGCATCATCAGATCAGTAGAGGCCACTTTGGCTAAAGGTCAGTTCAAAAGCAGCTGGACTCCAAAAGGGCTGCAGGAGCCTCAACCAGCAGCGTGGTAATTGAAGAATCTGCAGCTGCCGCTATTAAGACCTGCTCCCGTCCCTCTGTCAGGAAAGCGGGACTCTGGGATCCATGGCCTTAAATCAGAGAAGCCTTTACGGAGGGCAGCAGGGAGCAGCAAAGCCAGGCGGGATCTGAGATTTAGGCACAAAGAGTGAAGTTATTGCTGGATCCAAGGAGTCTGCTAGTTAAAGCAAGGCTCCTTGCAGTCCCTGGGAGCCTGCTGGTCAAGGCAAGGCTCCTGGCTGTCTGACCCTAGTAGGTGTCAATCAAGTGGTCAGCAGATGTTGGGAGCTGTTTCCCCCCTCCCAACTACTCAGACATTTGGGAGACCTTCTAGCTTGACCCAGTGATTGGCTGTTGCACCAGTCCAATGTATTATAAAAGACTGTGTGAATAACCAGCCTGTTGCTGGCTACATTCCTTGTTACTTTGTTAATAAACGTTGTTGGATTCACTGAGGTTCTCCAGCCTGTTCCTTTGAGCGATCGGACCCAAGCCTCTTCAGATCTAACAACATGCATGCAGAGTAAGAAAATAGCTGAATTGTATGCTCTCATTGTCAAAGGATGAATGGTCCAGGTATTCTAACTCTCCCAATGGCACATTTACTCTTCCTACATTTTTGAACAGACAAATTAACTAATGCAGCCTTACGAATTTTATTCCATTATTGTTTTAAACTCTTTCTACACTTTGTGCATCCATGTATATTTCTGAATAAGTTTTCGTGATAGACTGTAATTATGCTTACTTGAAAATGTCATTGTATTACATCTAGCCTTCTTATTTCCTCTCCCACTTCCGGAGTTTTCCTTATATAGAGAGCTTGAAAAGAAATATAGCAGAATCCACGAGCATGCTGTCTTTGTATGTGGTTTATACAACCAGCTTACCACATGAAAGCTTTCTTTTCTAGCATCTTCCATAATATTCTCTTCCTGTGTAAATCATATCTCAAATTTTGTGAAGAAGGCTACAAAGAAGAACTTTCAAGAGTTCTAACTTCACACGTGATAAGAACCAGATGGAAAACCTTCATTACTAGATCCTGCATTAAAATCATAGAACAAAAGTGATTTTGGTATCAATATTTCAAAAACATTTGGAAAAATTGTAAGGAAAGTCCTTACAAAGACTTGCATGAAAAAAACAAAGAGATTTGACTTTGATTCTTTTATCAAGTTTATCAGATTTGAAGCATTTGATTTAAAGCATATAATTTTGCTGTCTAGGTCTTGGGGGTGGTAATCTAAACTAGACAACTCTTAGAAAAAAGGGATAAATTTATGCGATCATGCTAATCAGGTCTGCTTTTTACTAGTTTGTTTTAAAAACAATTCTTGGAGTTATAAAGTGAAGAAATCCAGCCTTGATACACACATGAACTGGAGTAAGAGAATGGGAGAGAAAAGCAATTTTGAATTCACAATAATACCAGAACAATGAAATAAAAGCTTTCATGAAATCTCAAATTTATGATCTGAAGGAAATGCTTTGGTGATGAAAATATTTCATGGCATTGCATCCAAGAATGCATTGTAATTCTCTTATTACTATAAACCTTACTCAGTTACTAAATTACTTTTATACACACATTCTGATCAATATTCCTGGTGTGCATATTTTTTTTATTGATAAGAAGGACATGTAATGGGAGTGCTATCTGTAGATAAATCCTCACCTTAACATTAATCCTAGCTCAATGTTTCACAACTCTTCTGCCAGAGTTTCTGAGCTTTTCATTTTTCTCTTGTTTATTGCTGAATTATAATTTCCCAGACTACATTATTTCATAATGTATGAAAGGATGACATGTTGGGTATGTTCACACGTAGAATAATTTAAAAAATCATTAATTGTGAATATCCTACCTGTCCACCATAAATAATATTCAAGCTGAAACAAAAACATAAATGTGAATAAATAAAGAAATATGTCTGTAAGAAAGAAACAGATTGACCTTGACGTCTCTTTTAGGAAACAGAAAGCCAAGAACTTGAATAAAATCATCTTGTCTCTCAATGGAATTATGGTCAACAATGGAGCCAGCCTGGCTTCTTTTGGCATAGTTCCAGAGATTTGGAGTAATCAATAGGAAAGCCGTTTTTTGTATTGTAAGTGTGCTTTTTGTATTTGTAAGTGCGCTTCTGATGTGGCAGAAGAGAGAGAACTGAATTGAATCAAATTAATTTTTTTATTACAGTATAAGATAGGTAAAAAAGTAATTTTAAAAGCTAAAAAGAATGCAAAATACACAAACTTAAAAAACCAATTACACACACACATACACAAAGAAATATAGGAATTAATATGTAGCCAACTAACTATAATAATACCTCTTCTGATTCTGAATCTTTGGAAGGATAAGGAATCTAGTACAAGGAATGATAGAATTAATGCAACGAAATATAGCTAGTTTATAAAATACTGGCAATGCCAGGTACTCATCATATTCCAGACTAGGAAAATTCACAGAGGGATAAATTGCAAGTTTGGTCAGCTAAGCTCATTCATCTCAGCAACAGCTTTTGATGAAGGAGAAATACAGGAACTCCCACAATCCTCAGAACTAAATAATTATTGCTTGTAATTTTGCAACATTCTGTATGTGTGGCTGCTGTATTGGCACAATCTTTCTCCATATATCCCTCCATGTGAAGCCAAATACCCTAAAGTAATTGGGAAAGAGCTGATGTGGTTCCCATCTTCAAAAAGGAAGGGGAAAAAAACAGACCCAGGAAACTACAGACCAATCAGCCGAACATCAATACCTGGGGAGATACTGGAAAAGATAATCAAGAAACAGATCTGCAAACATCTAGAAACAAATAAACTTATAACTAGAAGTCAGCATGGGTTTGTTAAAACAGATCATGTCAAACCAATTTTATTTCATTCTTTGACAAAGTAACTAAATGAGTAGACCAGAGAAATGCTGTGGACATAATATACTTGGATTTCAGTAAGGCATTCAGCAAATTAGACCACAATCTACTTCTTGGTAAGCTACAAAAATGTGGGATAGATAGCATCACCACCGAATTAATTTCTAACTGGCTGACAAGCCCTACTCAATGAGTAGTTCTTAATGGTACTACATTTACATGGAGGGAAGTAAGCTGTGGGGCACCACAGGGTTCCATCTTAGGTCAAGTACGCTTCAATATCTTAATGAATGACTTAGATGAGGGAGCAGAAGGAGAACTCATCAAATTTGCAGTTGACACAAAACTAGGAATAGCTAGTTTATTTCTTAGCAGGAATAGCTAAGAACACAGAAGACAAACTCAAAATCCAAAAAGTTCTCGACAGACTAGAACAATGAGATCTATCCAACAAAATGAAATTTAATGTGGAAAAAAGCAAGGTTTTACACTTAGGCAGGAAAAACCAAATGTACAAGTACAGATCAAGCAAAACCTGGCTCAAAAACAGTAACTGTGAGATGGACCTTGAAATCCTAGTGAATGATCCCTTAAATACGAGGTAGCGGTGTACAGCAGCAGACAAAAAATGCTAATATAATCCTTGGTTGTATAAACAGAGGCATAGAATCAAAATCATGTGAAGTATTACTACTGTATTATAAAACCTTAGGAAGAACACACCCGGGATACTACATCCAGTTTTGGTCACCACATTACAAAAAAGATGTTGAGGCTTTGGGAAAAAGTGCAAAGAAGAACAATTAAGATGATTAAAGGCCTGGAGACTAAAACATATGAAGAACAGTTACAGAAATTGGATTTGGCTAGTCTAGAAAAAAGAAGTACTAGGGGTGACATGATATTTCAGTATTTGAGGGACTGCCACAAAGAAGAGGGGATCAATGTATTTTCCAAAGCACCAGAGGGCAGAACAAGAAACAATGGATAGAAACTAATCAAGGGCGGAAGCACCCTGGAATTAAGGAGAAACTTCCTAACAGTGAGAACAAATAATCAGCCAAACAGCTTGCCTTCAGAAGTTGTAGGTGCTTCATTACTGGAGGTTTTTAATAAGGGACTGAACAGCCACTTGTCTGAAATGGTATAGAGTCTCCTGCTTGATCAAGATTAGATCAGAAGACTTTCAAGATTCCATCTAGCTTTATTCTGGTTGAATTTAAAAATGAGATGCATCAAATAAATAATAAGTTCTATTTCATAATGTTTGGACAGACTTTTTTCCCTTTCAGAGAAAAATAAAAAAATGGTTTGAATCAATTGCAGTGCAGTTCTGCTTACTTGGAAAAAGGTCCACTGAATTTAGTTGAGATTTTTCACAGATATTGAAGAGGAAGCTGACTTGCTTCTTCTTGGTTATCAAAACTTTAGTTATAATATTATTAGGACTTTGAAATGAATTGTTTTTATTGATAAGAAACTATTTATAAATTCTAATTCTAATTTGATTTAGGGTAGGAGTTACACACATTTATGGGAGGATGCTATTCTAGATGCAGACAAGAGAATAGGCCTAATCCTAACCCTAAACTAGACTGAACTGGGAATTAAACTCAATCTTGAATGTTAAATGCCTGACATTCTTTCAAAATAGGACTATTTGGTATAGTGGTTAAATGACAAAATCTGTTAAATCACTGTGATCCATGAAAAGTTATTAATATAAAAAACAAAGCTCAATGTTTAAGACACTACATTTCTCCAAAGTTGCATATAGCATAAAGTTATTTTGTGCATGTATTGCAATTATTTTACCTGGTCAAATCCAGATTGTTCTATTTGTATTATTATGCTTTGAGGGTATGTGCATGTATGTATCCAAGAAAAATACAAAAGAAAGTCTGAACTTCTTTGAAACTAATCTGCATACCGACATGAAAGTAGTTAATAACTGAACCATGCTTGGAATTTTTTTAAAATATAACCAATTGGCTACTATTTGAAGCAATGGTTTCCCGGCTATAATTTGTGGCATATTTGAAACAGATGGAGGCATCACTAAGTCTAGTTTATCCAAAGCCAAGAACATTTTTTCATCCAGAGTTATAAATTTATTGCTACATAAACAAAATGAATGATTTAAGCTTAGCATCTGCATATTCTGCACAGATTAAAAGAACTTCAATTTAACGAGAAGAGACCAAAGACCAAAAAGAATAAAAGAAAAAAACAGATTGTTGTTGCAAGCCAACTGCAAGTGTTCGTGTTATATAGAATTATGAACAAATATTGGTATATCAAGGGAAAAATATTTTCTACTGAACTTGTTCTATAAGACAGGGGTCCCCAACCTGTGGTCCATGACCCACTACCGGGCTGTGGTCTATTGGCAACCGGGCCATGTGAGTGGCCTGTCACACGCACACCAGTGTTTGCGCGTGCACAAACCCACTCACGTGATCACAGTGCGATTGTGGAACCACGCTCCCCCAAGTAGCGTGCAATTGCATCACACCATTTTCATGCACATGCAATCAGTGCATGCATGCACGCCCCTGCTCCCTTCCCCCTCTGCACCAGGTTACCAATCCCAAAAGGTTGGGGAACGCTGCTATAAGCACACAGATAAATTTGCATATACCAGATAAAATGTTGGACTATTTCAATAGGTTCTTTGAGAAACTGGTAAAATATTATGCCTCATGGAGCATAATATGTACTCTCAATCCAGCAGTGTCTGATTCTCTGAACAGTTGGCCAAATGTCAGGCTTGAGTAAATATGCCCTTCTTGCAATTTGTTTGAATTTGTATTTAGTGATGATAAACTTTATTTTCCAGCAATTATATTTTGAATTTCTTTTAGAAATATCAGCTTCTCCATTGCATGTAGTTTGGAGAATCTTTAGATTCATTACCAAAGTTGAAGCAGGGGGAAAGAAATGTTAAGAAACTTTTCTTATGTTAAAAAAAAGTGAAAGGAGAGATGATAAATATTGCTATAATTCAGAACTGTGATGTCTTTTGGATTGGACTTCCTTCTCCATTATCTTGTCTGCTCTTAAATACTCAGAGTCATTGCAGATAAATCTTTAAGTCACTGTAGATACAGTAATTTCTGAAATCCCTCATTCAGCAGCTACTGCGAACCATTTGCGAGAGAAACTTTTGCAAAAAAGCATTGTTAACAATGATATGCCTTCTGGATCATAACAATTGTTACTAAGATCCTCCGTATGAAATCACTGCTGTCCCCAGTAGATATGTAACCTTCATTCTATGTTACACCAGTACTAGAATACACGTTATCAGTTTGGGGTTTATATCTTAACTCAAGCAGGTATACATGATGCATGCCTCTGTCCATTTTTCTCCTTCCTGTGAGACAAATTGGACTGAAAGAGAGCAGCTGGCCCAAAACCTCACAGTGACATATAAAGTTGTAATTATATCAGAATATCTCCTTAATTATAAGTTAACAACTTACCAGGTATAGCCCATCAGCTTTCAATTTTAAATACGTGAGGCTTCCAATTTCCCAGATCTTCAGTTTTATGAGTTCTGAGATGCTTCCTTTTTGTTCATTCATTTATTGATATTTACAGGAAATTTTTATGTCACCAACTATTTTAATCTCTCTATCTTTTATTCCCACTTCTGTTTTATATAATATCTGAAGTGCTCTGAGTATTGGTAAATAAATTGGCACAATATTAGTATCATAAATAAATTAACCCAGAATTATTTTTTCAAGGAGCAGTTGAGCAGGGTGAAATATTTTGGACATATCATGCGAGGACCAAGTTCTACTGAGAAGTCTATAATTCCTGGAAAAGTAGAAGAAAAGAGAAAAAGAGGATAACCAGCTGTCAGTCTTGCAAGACAGTCCAGAAGCACTAGCTCTACTTTATCACATTAGCAGAGTCTTGCAAATTTGAAAGTACATTTTTTCCTAGTCACTTTTCTAGGGAGGGTCCCTTCTGAGACATATGCCATGCCCACATTCCTTCTGTGAACTAAGATGCTGCTTGTTGAATGGTTTCCCTGGCTGGAGCTCTTCCTTCTGTTGTTCATGGACATTCTAACACACCATTACGACACTAGCTGCACTTCCCAGCAGTAGATGTACTAGATTAGAGCTACAAGGGGTACACCACTGAGAGTGTTGAAAGACCTTATTGGAGACAGGTAATCTTGAAGAATATACCTCTATGCAGTCATTAGAAGTTGACACTTACTTGATGGCACATAATCAATCAATCATTTCTTGACTAATAGAGATAAAATAATTTAAAATTAGTCTATTTTCTATATCATTGCTGGATTTTTTTCTCTTAGAAAAAGAGAATTTTTCAGTTGATAGTAAAAAAAGAAGAAGATAAGAATGAAATTGCTATAAATAACCTCAGATTTGAGAATACCATTGAAAGTGGTATGGATGAAGTAAGATTGCATTACAAAATTTCTTGTTGAAGGCTAAAAAAAACCCATATTGCCAAAGCAGGCCTGTTGTTCAATATTTTAAAAAACAATTATCTCAACTCAATACAAATAGACAAAGGAACAGTGAAAAGAATATTAGATTTTATTATCCTAGGCACCATAGGAATGATGACTGTAGTCATGAAATAAATAGACGTTTCAGTCATGAGCAAAAGAATACAAAATCTAAACAAAATACTAAAATGCAAAGCCAATAAAGATACAAATTGTCAAGACCATAGTTTACCAATATGTGGCTATGTAAGCTTGACCAGATAAAGGAAAATGAATGCTTTTGAACTGTAGGAAACTGTTGGGGATATCTTGGGTCTGAGAAGGAACAAACATTCAACAATAGATGAAGTAAAATCAAAGAGAGATCACTGGAAGCATTAAAAATGAAGGTGAAGTTTAAATATTTTAAACCTATAAGGAAAAGGGAAGAGTTCTTGAAAAAGACCCTGAAGAGTTGAAAAACTGAAGGCAATTGAAAAAAAGGCTGGCAGATCGGGTGGCAAGGTACAGGTTCAGATAACACAACTGAAAAATAAGACGGCTAGGTACTATCACAAATATCCCAAACATGAATTTCCATCAACTCAGAGAAACAGGTATTGGCAGACTATTGTCCATTGGGTCATCAAGAGTTGGAAGCAACTGAATGACTGAACAATAATATCCAAATTGTCTGCACTTAGCAGGGAAGGATATTTCCTTTTTGCTGAAAATTAAGGAATATGTCACAAATGAATAAGAGTACAGTAAATGAAAAAAGACATTTGCTCAGTTTTGTAGAAGAGATTATTTAAAACAAAAACAAGATTCCAAACCTCAAGTCTAGCTTTTTACTCTCAGAAAATGTAACTGTTGGTTTCTAATATGTACCAGGCACAATTTGTTTGTATAATATGGTTTTGAATTCTTTTGCTCCATAACATCACTTGTTGATGTACTTCAGCAGATAAATATTTCCATACATATTTTATGCTTTTAACAGAAGTTGTTAGCAGAAATATATGATACTGTAATAGGAAATCTAAAAATTCACACCTGTCACTGCGTACATTTGCCCATGGAAATAATATAATTCATTACTGTTTCAGTTGTGAACAAATTATATATGTATTGAACTCTCAACAGCAAAATACTGATTCTCTTATGGAACTGCATGTATATGTAACTACTAAAGTATCACAACGAAGCTGACTTAGGATATTGGTCAAAGTAAGTCAATTGCGGCCATTGTTTAATTTCTTTTAAATTGGTTTTAATTGTAAATGTTGTGTTTTTATTCGGCTGTTCACCGCCCTGAG
>JANHFO010007629.1:4384-22515 GCA_032468095.1 Pareas carinatus
CTTTGCATGTAATGAGTTTATCTCATATATTAGTTTCACCTTTTAAGTTGCATTACTGAAATAAATGAACTTTTGCACCATATTCTAATTTTTTGAGTTTCACCTATATTTTAAACAAGTTTACTTTATATGGTTTGATGTGCAACTTTGAATGTTTGCATGTGAATATTCAATCTTTATTCACAAAATATATCTTTTTTCATAATGTGAATATGCCAGCTATCTTATCCAATAAACCAGTGGAAAATATGCCTGATGAAGGCACAGAGAATGAGAACTATGATGAATCATCTCCAGATGTCCTCAGTGCCATTTCAGAGTGTACTCAGGATGCTAGTGAAGAAATGGTAATGCTCCAAAATTAAATAACACTTTTATATATTTAAACAACTCTTTGGAAAACTAAAATGCTTCTTTTTGGTAAATTGTAGAATGAGGGGAATTTATGCATAGTATTGATTAAAAAATGGTACTTGTCAAACAAAAATGCAACACAATATACGTACTACTTTGCTTTTGTAATAAAAGTTAAATAAACTTCTAATTTGTACTTCAAACTCTTCTAGATGATTAGAGTTTCAAAGTGCTTCAGTAATAAAAAATAGAATAAAAAGTTGCCTTATTCAGCTATAATTTTTAGGAAATCACACCTGAAACTAAATTCCTAGAGCAGTGGTCCCTAACCTTTTTGGCACCAGGGACCAGTTGCATGGAGGATGGTTTTTCTGCGGACTGGGGGAGGGGGGGAGGGGAAAGGGAATGGAGACATGGGGAGACCTTCATGGGGGAGGAGGCTTTCTTGTTCCAGAGAAGAGGGCAGACCAGGCAGACCCAGCATTGCACAGGCTCAGTGGCACAGGCTCAGTGGCATTGGAGAAATTCTCTTGGAGATGCAGCGCTTGAGAGGGGTGGCTTCTTCCCACCTCGCCCCCTCTGTGGTTGCAGGAGGGGCTGGCATACTTGGAGGGCTGTGTGATGAAGTGTGAGCTGGAGTGCAGTGCTGCGAGGAGAAGAGGTCAGGGTGGGGAGGAAATAGGGGTGGCAGGAAAAATGGGAGGTGGGAATGTGGAGCCCAGGAGTTGAAGGCCAGTTGCAGGCTAGCGGGCATCCTTTGCGCTGGGTGGGACTGCTTCTGCCCCAGCACCCTCCTCCGGCCCCACCCTGTCTGATCTGCCTTCGGCTTGCCTTCAGCTGTGCGGCTCAGTGGGTGGCCCTCCGTGGACCGACACTGGTCTGCAGTTCAGGGGTTTGGGACCCCTGTTGCAACTTCAAAGGGTTACAGAATGAAAAGTTGTAAGTTGAGGACTACCTATACTAAATGGTTGCCTAGCTTAGTCTTTCTGTAAGCCTTCCATTTTTTTTGCATCTGAAAACTGCATTGATTCTGTTTGAAGTACTATATTGTCTGTAACAAATGTTTTTACAGGTGATCTACACATACCGTGTTTCCCCGAAAATAAAACCGGGTCTTATATTAATTTTTGCTTCAAAATACACACTAGGACTGATTTTTGGGGTAGCCAAATCCAGGACGTCAATCCAAATTAGATACTCTGCACATTGGGCGGAGCAAGGGATGCACACAATGGAGATACTATTCGGATTGAGGTCCTGGATTTGACAGCATATTGATAGCCCTCCTAGCCCATTGACCTTAGGGATCGTTTCTGTTTATCGCTGAGTTAGTGACAGGCAGAAACTGTGCGCAATGGCCGGAGCGAGGAACTGGCTCCTTCTGTGTTTTTAGTTGCTGAATTGTTTGGCTCCGTCTCCAAAGCCATTCTTGCATAGAGTTGCGACAACAGAAATGGTGACAGTTAAGAATATTTATATTTATATTGTCATTTATTTTAAATATCAATATCAATTTTATTTATTTTTTAATATTAATATTTTAGAATTCAATATGTGTTGCAATGGATGTACTATTGGTAAATGCATCTGGCTGGCTGGCAATCTTAACTATGACTTATTTTCGAGCTAGGGCTTATTTTCAGGGAAACGGTAGATATATATTTGTAATTTGATGAATATATAATACATTTAATTTAGCAAAGCATCTTCTCAGTATCTTGCTAAAAATATTACAAATCCAAACAAATGTGAAAAACAGACTATGGTGGTTACTATTAGCATCTATAATAATTACTTCTTAGATCAGATATAAACAACTTTATTTAGCAGTATACAGCATATTTTGAGATCAAAACGTTTTGCCTAAAAAACCCCAAAAATTGTCTCAAGCTATTTCACCTATCCTGTAAAGTGTTTTGTTTCAAATTTGAAACATTAATGGAATGTTAAACTTGAAACAATTGTTTTTAACCCAAAATGAAGTACCGTATTTTTTGCTCCGTAAGACGCACCTGACCATAAGACGCACCTAGTTTTTAGAGAAGAAAAACAGGAATAGTATATTTGTTTAGGAGAAAGAGAGAGAGAGAGAGAGAGAGAAAGACAGACAAACACAAACACATAGAGATAGAGGAGGTGGAGGAAGAGAGAGAGAAGTGGAGGGAGGTAGAGAGAGGGCGGTGTGGAATTGTCCAGTACTAAAAGGGAGAAATAGTCGCCATCTGAAGCAGGCTGCGCACGGGGTATCCAAGAGGGGCGGACAGGCGGCAACAGCGTCCCGCTCGGGAGGGAACAAAAGAAAGCACGAGTCCCAGTGCGCCAAGCACCCAGACGGCCCCTCCTGGGAGATCCTTCACAAAGCCCGCTTCCGATGGCGGTTTCAGGCTGGGAAATGTGATCCGCCTGCAGACTGGGGGATCCGATCCACCTGGAGACGGATCTCTCAAGCGCCTGTCTGCTGCTCTGAGCAGCCTGTGGAGCTCAAATTCGCGCTCCCTTTTGGTCCAAACGGCGGTGGCAGCAAAGGAAGCTGGGCGAGACTTCTGGCGGTGATGGGCAGCTCCCTCTGCCATCCCAGTCTAGCCATTTGCAAGCGGCTGCGGCGCCCGGCTCCCTCTGCCATCCCAGTCCAGCCTTTTGCTGGTGGTCGCTGCGCCCGGCTCCCTCCGCCACCCCAGTCCAGCCTTTTGGGAGCAGCTGTGGCGCCCGGCTCCGTATTTGCTCCATAAGACTCACACACTCCCCCCCCACTTTTTTGGGTGGGAAAAGTGCGTCTTATGGAGCGAAAAATACGGTATTTCAAGTTAGAAACATTTTGAATGTAAAACATTTTTGTATATCCCTGATCCACAGAGTGAACAACAAAACGTCCCAAGCATTACTAAATTATGCAAACAAATTATTTGAAAAAGGTAAAACTGTCTGAATGCTAACATATTATCTGCATTTTTTATTTTGTTGACAGATGTCGGTGGTAGTTTTCAAAATATTTGATATTAATGGCGAAATTGACATCAGAGGTGAAGACACAGAAGTATGCCTTCAGATAAACCATGTTTTACCAAATCAGCTGGGCAATATCAGTGTTCGACATTATCTTTGCAACCGAACAGCAGGTAAGAAATAACACAAAAAGGCACTAACAGTATTTTAACTTCAATAATAGTATCTTAAAGAACTGCTCTTTTTGTTAATGGATTATGAAAAATATGTTACTGTGTTGGACATGCATAGTTTAGAGGCCTATAAATGTGTGTATGTACTTTTTTAAAAAAAAATGGAAACCGACATTGCTTTTTTTTAACTTCAGAAATTGAAATAACTACTTGTTCAGCACTTGCATCAGCTACATATAGTTGATATTGGAACAGTGCAAGTTATTTCTCACCACAGGAAAAATAACACATTCCAAAAGGGTAACAAATACAGAGTATTCTGCCTTCCCAAAAGAGGCAAGACCTGTCTCCTCTACACTGAAAAAAATTACAAGGAAATTGATAATTTTGATGCCATTAACTGCCCATCTCTTCCTCCCTCCCTCTTTCTCTATATACATACATACACACATAAACAAGCACCTCATTTGAAAGTACCATATGTGCTGAAATTCTTGTATAACCTTAAACCTCTTGTTCCTTGGATTAACTGCTTTAATCTAGACTGCAAAGAAGGAAGCTTGACAATAGTATTGTCAATACTTAATAATACTAGAGTTTGTAATATCATCATTAGGAGAAACAACTTTAAGTAAATAAGAATGAATGAAAGTGTGAGAGGAAAAACATGCTGTACCTTATTAATCTTTTAAAGTTCTACAGGGGTTAGCTATTTCTAATGTAAAATTATGGAGGCATTAACTTACCAAAACACAGATCATTTTTATTTGAACTGCTTTTATATAATAAAAAGTAGGCTCTGTAAAGATGCATTTAACAACCTGTGAACTATAAATCTAGAATCTAATTCTATATTTAATTTTATAATAGGTTCGGATCCGAAATGTACAGCTGAACCAATGAAACCAACTCCCGAAGTAAGACTGAGATGGGAAAGTGGACCCAGTGCTATAATACATTCATTGCAATGTGAAAAAACTGGGTTTCTACAATGTCATGTAGAAGATTTTACTGCTGATTTCCTTACTTCTTCACTTATGAACATTCAGCGTTTCTTGGAAGATGAAATGCTTGCAGAAATGATGCCTATGAATGTAAAAATTTCTAATTCAAAAATCAACATAAAAGTATGTCATTTTAGTGAGCTTCGTACTGTATTTGTTCAGAGTTTGTATTCACTGTACAAATAGGCCATCTTTTATAGAAACAATTTCTTTAAAAAAATATTTCATAGTTCCATGATAGAAGCAAATATGTGTGTATATATTTTTAAATGTTAGATATAAACTGACTGTTGTATAGGGCTTTCTCAGTTTATATTGTATATGTACACTTTCTCCAGATATATAATATGATGATGATTCAGTTTTATCATATTCCAAATACCGTATTACATCGATTATAAGATGCCATTGATTATAAGATGCACCCTTATTCTTCTAAGTTAGAAATATGTTTTCGTTTAAATGCAGTGAATTCTATCCCAACTGCGCAGCAGTCAGAGCCAGCCAAAGGGCAAGCGCGAGGTTAATAAATAGGCCCTGCCCCGCGCTTGCCGAGGCTCCACACATATTCTTGGGCCGTCCCGAGGTCGGTAAAATGAGGACCCAGATTGTTGGGGGCAATATGCTGATTCTGTAAACTGCTTAGAGAGCACTGTAAAGCACTGTTAAGCGGTATATAAGTCTACATAATAAATAAATAAATATTTTGGGCAAGTGGGAAAGGTCCTTGCTCCCAGGTTATGGAAGACACTTCAATAAGAGTTAAATTTACCCCCGTTCTAAGTTTAGAAAAGCTGTATTTGCACATTTGTCTTGTCAGGCTTTCAATTGTTTATTAAATTGAATATTCATTTTAATATGAATTTTTATTAAGATTTTAATATTGTTTTTCAAAAAGTTGAGTACTCATTAGATTAGAAAGCAGGGCATAAGCTTAAGAATGATTGAATGAACAAATTAATGCAAAGTTTTCTTTGAGCTAGAATTTTTCTGGTAGACCTGTTTTTAAACATTAAAGATGCAGCAAAGGTAATACTGAGAGATATGAAGTATACTGAGAAATATACATATAAAATAGACTACCAGAGATGAAGATAGAAAAAAGCAAACTGAATTGCAGAACAAATCATGGAAATGGACAAAAAGAAAAGGGAAAGTCAAGCAAGGAAAGATGGAAATCTCAGGAACTCTTAACAAAGAGTTTAACAGAGCTGTCAGATAAGACATGAAGCAATATTATAATATCTGTAAAAACACTGAAGATGAAAACATAGATGGAAATTTTTTTTAAGTCTTTCAAAAGATCTCTGAACTAATAAGTCCTATGAAAAATTGTGCCCTGAATGGTACAGAACTTTTTCCCCTGCCAATGAACAGCTAGTTTCACTACCAAAGCCGACTCTTTAGTGGCCAACTCCCCCGATTTGAGCGGGAATCACGAGGAATGACCCAGAATGACTCTCAGATGACCGTATATTTCCCTATGAAGAATATTGATAGTTGCAATTCATGGTAAGAACAGCTAGAAAGTCGGGTGTCCATCTTCTCTTAGCTCATTATTTTATGTGCACCTTCATTTTAATTTACATTTTAATTGTTAATTATCTCCTCAAAGGCTGAACTATCCTAAACTCCCTTGCTGTATTGTAAGTTTTATTTTTTATTACTGTTTATTTCTGGAGTTACAAAATACTTTTACTTTTTCTGCATGGAACCCAATGGCATAATTTGATTCACATTTACATCCGACTCTTATATTAAGAACTAGGGTAATTTACTAGTTTTTAAAAGAACTCTGCCATTTTAATTTTTTTTGCTTGTATTCCTGGTCTTTTTCTCCTCTTAAAGAAACAAATTTTTTCCTTTAATTTTTCCCATCATAGAAGATGAAGAGAAAAGACATCTCAATTTTTTCTTGTGGTCATTCTGTTTATGGAACATTTAGTTCTTTTGTCTTTGGGAGGAATTGCCTATGTTTTTGTTGTGAAAGTCTGATAATAGTGAAATTGGAATATATTAAAAATGAAAAGGTGATTTAATATAGCATGAAAGCTATCATACAATGTCCTTAATTTGTTCTGTTATCTTATAATCTGATTATCCTGCTAATAATCCTTAACATGCTAGCAAAATAATGCATAGGATCATCCAATGCAGATTACAAAAAGAGATGTCATAAGCTAAAGATGGCTTTACTAGAGACTGAGGAACACAGAAACCTGATGATACTACTGTAATAGTGGAAATACAATGGATCTGCAAAGTTTACTAATAATTCAAGGAGCATAGTTAAAAAATGGGACTAAAATATAAAGAAGACCAAACTAATGACAAAAGGTACAACAACCAGCATTAGAAATGACTGAAGATTTTGAACTGGTAGACAGCTTCTCCCTTTAGGGATCAACTATTACCAGTAAAGGAACAATAAGTCAAAATATGTGTGATAGAATACTGTAGCACTTGAGTAGAACAGCCAAGAAGGCCTCGAAAAAAAATCCTGTTGGCATACTAAGTCTATTCTTATAAAGATCAGAATAGTGCAAGCAATTGTATTCCATGTAGCATGTTATAGATATAAGTGGACAATGAAGAAAACAAATAAATAGATTATCAAACAAATCAACTCATAACTGTCACTGGGGCACAAATGACCAGGATCAAATAACCTACTTTGGATACATTATGCAAAGACCTGATTCTAGAGAAGGATCTAATGCTGAGAAAGGTGGAAGGAAAGAGAAGAGCAGGATGATGAGCAGCAAGGTTGATGGACTCCACTTGTCTATAATAAAAATAATTACATTCATCTTCCTGAATTTTAATGAAATTGGTCAAACAGTACCAATTATAAAAGGAACTGCAGTAAACTGTGCAGTGCAATTGTAGTTTGTTATAGAACTGTTATGAATTCGTTTGACATTACATTACTCCTTCAGAATCAAGTGTAAACATTTGGCATACTTAAATTTGTCCTTCAAACTACCTTGTTGCTATTTCCCCCATTTTCATAAGCTAGATTCATAGCAATTTTCAACTTGCAAGAAAAATCAAAATGTAGGCATAGCTTAATAATTATAGGAGTCCTTGAGGCTTACTTAATTGTTCCTATCCTCTTGTAAATAACTCCATTCTGTAATTTTCAAAGTCTTTAGCAAAAATTGTCCCTTTATTGTGAAGATTTGTTAGAGCTGGTAAAATAATTTACCAAAGCCAGTTTGGTCTAGTGGTTAAGGCACCAGGTCAGAAAGCAGAAGATAGTGAGTCCAAATGCTATCACAGCAATGAAAGTCAGCTGAGTGTCTTTGGGCCAGTGACACTCCTCTCAGCCCAACCCACCTCACAGGGATGATAAAAGAATTCTAGAAAACCATGTTTGAAGTAACTTCTGTTACTCAAAACCATATTTAGACTTGAACCAAATGTTCCTTCTTGCAGGGGTAACTTATTAATACTTGTTATGAATATAGGCAAATGACCCAAATAGTTGACATAGTCATTCATCCGCATTGGACTCCATTTCTATAGATCCTACTGAGTTGATCTCACTGAATTGATTACGGTGCAGTCTGGTTGGTTATCTTGGAGAAGATTTGTTTTCAGAAAATGGACAGAGTCCTTGAGATTGTGAGTGCAGCTTCCTGTATATTAGATCCATGACCCTCTGGGAGGTAACATGGTTGAATTGATACTGCTGAATTCATCTTTGAGATAGGCATAGTTCTAGCTGCACTTAAGCAGATAGTGATCATCTTCAGAAGAGGTTATCACTGGATTCAGCAGTGAAGGACAATATTCAACTTGTCTCCAACCGTTCCTTTCTGGAAATGGCTGCTCAGAATGAGATTGGACTGCAACTTTAGATGGCCCTGGACGATTATCTGAATTTCTCTCTCTAGGGTTTCAGGCTTGAGCACTATACTGAAATGGCATTGATCATTCTTGTTGATGCCCTATAGCAGAACCAGGATGGGGGTTGTGAGAACATCTTGGTCCTTCTTGATCTCTTGGTCACTTTTGATATCACTATCAGGGTATCTTTTTGGACTCACTTAGTGGATTGGAAATGGAAAACATGTTATCTTCCTTTCTTAATGACCAGTTCCAATTGGTATTGGTAGGAAAGAAGAGATCCAGCCCTAGATCCTTGCTTTGTTGGGTGATTCCATTCTTTTCCCTCTCCTATTTAGCATTTTGCATTGAGCTGCTGAGTGGGGTCATCCATTACCTTGAGATAAGGCTTCATCAGTACAATGATGATACCCAATTATATATCTCAAACATAAGCCAGCCATATTAGGATTCTGTCTCAGTGTCTGGAGTCTTTAAAGGACAGAAAAGCTTAGTTCAGTCCTAGGAAGACAAGGTGGCTATTGATTTTATGTCCATCTGGCTGTGGAGACTTATGAAAAAGTAGAATTTTGGGTGCCAAATTACACCCACCAAATTTGGTTCAACTTATCTATGGAGCGGCTTATGTATGAGTACTTCTGGGAAGTTTTTCCCTCGGTTTTTAAAAACCATGTGTATAGAAACCCATCCACAGATAAGCCATATTTTGAATTGTTAATTAAAATATCATGAACAATTTGCCATGTATAGATGAGAAAATTAAACGCGAAATTTTTGAGAGCAGGCTTATCTATTGGTAGCACCTTGATTTGGTAATTTGGTTAACAATTTGAGGGTCATCTCATCCATGGACAGACTTATTTGTGAGTATGTACAGCAATATGTTTCAAGTGTTGCTGTTATTTGCTATTGTTATTTATTTTTAATTTTATTATTCTTGAGTGGATGGTCATAAAAAATTAATTAATTTTTTATGAGTGGTATGAAACCATCATGAATTGTAATTAGTTTTACAAGAATTTCTGGATTAAATAGATTGTCTAGATCAATTTCTGCACTAGATTTTGATTGAAAAAGCTTTGACAATATTGGAAATTGGAAAGGAACATTACATTCCTGTTGGGCAGTTTAATTCTAAGTATTTAATTCCAAAACTATTGAAGTTGGTGTTGTTTTGTGTCAGTGTTTTTATGCAGTAGGCTATTTTTTAAATTCAGTTTTTTAAAAAAAATTAATTGTGAGCTGCTATGAAGGAATAGCACTAATAAGTTGTAGTCATTCAATATGACAGCTATAATTCACATGAGATGACAAGAATTCCCTGTTTCATGATTTGGCTCTATAATGAAAATTAGATCACACTGACATATTCATCTTTATTGTTATGGCAATTGTGAAAATATTAAACAATAGTAATTTAATTGTGATCCATATCATTGAAATATTTAATTTAGACTGGTTTATCAGTCTTTTAAGATGTAGTCATTTAACCAACCCTGTACTCACTCTAACTAGATAGATAATAGTTAGTTAGCTAGACAGATAGATATAGATATATCTATAGTATATATAGATACTATATAGACTGTTGTAGTATTATTATTTATACTTATTATATTTTTTTACTCCCCCTTTTATTGGTATTATTATTCTACTGCTTTGCATGTACACTGAGCGCTTCTGTACCGGAGACAAATTCCTTGTGCATCTAATCACACTTGGTCAAATAAAATATTCACTTCAATTCAATACAGATACAGCTATAGCTATATGAATATATCTCTCTATATTTAATGTTCTTACATGAATATGAATTCTTTCTTACCTTGTCACCTGAAATTTACTTTATTACCAGGAAATACTTCTGCAGGCAGAATTTAGCCTTAGCACAAGTTAACATTTTTTATATCTTTTGTATCCTAGGATGATAGTCCTCGTGATAGTTTGTCTGCTCCTGAATCAATCCCAGTAACTGTGTATATTGATCTGCTTATGATAGAGAGGAAAGATGATGGCTCATTTTACATTAGAGGTAGATCTTTTCTTCCCTTCCCCATATTTATTTAATACTGGTAACATTCAAAGTAAATGTTCTGAAAAATAGATTAAAACCTGCAATTTTTAAAAAAGTCTTAACATTTTCATAGTACCGTAGTAATAGATAACGGGGGGGTGGGAGCAAACACTACCATTTTTAATTTTGAAGCCAAGTTATAATGGTTCTATAAATTCTGTCCATTCACGATTCATTCTTTGTTCTTGGCTGTTGATTTTTTTAAGATATACGATCATTAAGTATGTTAAAGTATTAAAATATACAGATAGTCCTTGACTTATGACCATAATTGAGCACAATTTTTGTTACTAAGTGAGACAGTTATTAAGTGAGTTTTGCCCCCATTTTACAATCTTTCTTACCACATTTGTTAAGTGAATCACTGCAGTTAAGTTAGTATTGCAGTTGTAAAGTAAATCTGACTTCCTCATTGACTTTGGTTGTGAGAAGATCAAATGACACCAGGACACCGCAACCATTCTAAATATGAACCAGTTGCCAAGCATTCAAATTTTGATCATGTGACCATGAGGATGCTGCAAGTGTAAAAAACTGTTCTAGGTCACTTTTTTCATTGCCTTTGTAGCTTCAAACGGTCACTGAAGGAATGGTTTTAAGTCAAAGACTACCTGTAGTCTTAATTGGAATCAGAATTTCCATTGCTAAGTGATGCAGTTATTAGGCAAAATATCAAGTAATCATGCTGCTTAGCAACAGCAGTTCAAGTAGTCCAGTTGCAATCATTAGACTTCACGTTTCTCCAGTTCTGTGTGAATTGCCAGCTCTGTCCCACTGCCTCTTCCCCAGTCAGACCTGGCATGCTCCCTTTGAATAATATGCTTTGAAAATAAGTTTGATCCTGCTCTTACTACTTGGATTGACATTATGTTAATATTATATGCATTTAACAACAATATTGGTAAGATTGCATTGAAAATATTTTGTGTCATATCTTTATCAATTTCTGCTTGATATAGTTCATACTAATGTGATGCATTTGAGTGAGTTATTGATATCAGTATCTTTGTATAATCCTCTCAATTCTCTGATTTGTCTTAACAGACCACCAAACAGTTAGTAGTAGTTCACAAAGCAGAATAGGAAATCAGGTTGCTGAAGCTGATACACACAAGAAAAATAATTTTCGATCCCAGTCTACACAAACATCTTCAGAAATTAACACATCCCAAGAATTTATGACTTTTCCCATAGTAAACAAAGAAAAGGTAATGAAAAATTTACTATATTTTTTTTCTTTTTTTGTGGTAAAATTAGTTTTATAATGGCAGTTAAAGATTTTATATTGTAAAGGACAGAATACTCTTTTGAAGGAAACTGGAAGCCAGATCTGGTTTTCCTGAAGTATTTTAAAAGTGCAGAATGTTGTAGAAGATTGTCTACAGCCTGAGATTATAAATATTCTACTCAATAAACAAAAAACTTTTTTGTTACATAAGATGACCTATTCATTAGAACAAGAGGGTTCATAAGTTAGAACAGTCAAAGCAGTTTCAGTATAAAACACCTTGATGGAAATGTGTCCAGATAATGAGATAGTGAGTATACTTTAATGATATGCATAATTTTAAGTTATGTACACTTTAAGGAAATTAAATAATTAATGTAAGTTAAAAATAACTTTTGTGGATAGAAATGTATAGTTGGAAATTCATAAACATAGCCCATTCATAATTAGTGGATAAGAAAATTACTAATATATAATTTGAATATCTGAGAAAGTACTGTACATGGATGTATGAAAAAGTTGGATATAATTTTAATATGTCAGGTGAAATAAACTGCTTTTTAAAATGCATTCACAAAAAATATAAAAAGCTAGGCTAATATGTAGCACTAAATTACGAACCATGGCTCAAAGCAAAACAGTAGGTTTATAACATTAATGCCATGGTATTTTTAAAGCCTTGCATCAGAATACTTTTTTTCCTCAATACTTAGCTTAGTTCAATATGTTTGTCTGTTAACCGAAGTCATAACATAAACAGTAACAGTTTATGCATATTCTATATACCTATTCTGTAAAAGAGAATGTTTTGCTGAAGCTTAATCATAATAGGCAGCAATGCCTTAAATGGTTTCTGGCAAATCTATTCTACCCTTAACAAATATGCTCATGTGGCTTTTTTACATGTCTTACAAATGTTTTTTTTAACGTGTTAATTTGGACCGCAATCAGAGTCTTCTGTTATTAAATTATTTAGGATAGATGAATAATTTACATCCAGTTATAAGTAATGATAAAGGCCACAATTGTATTGCAAAGTAGTGTTCTTAAACTGAAAGTGTCGTACAAATCTACATTTTATCAGTCTAAAGGATGAGCTTTTTTTAAAAAAAAATTGACATTAAAAAGTTAAAAAAGGTGCCCTAAGTGTATTGCAAAGCATAGAAAAAACAAAAGCAAAAAAGAAACAAAAAACAAACGGGGAGCTTAGAGTTTTTTCATATAATGTATACTTTGCTTATAAGGTTGTGATCTTATCAAACTTGATTTGGCATCTCAACATTAAAATGCTTTATTTATTTATTACAGCTTATTGAAGAAAATGAATGTCTAAAACAGGAATTAGCCAAAGCCAAGATGGCCCTTGCTGAAGCTCATTTGGAAAAAGATACCTTGCTTCACCATATTAAAAAAATGAATAACGAAAAATGTTAGCAGACTCTATACATTAATGTGAAACATGAAAGGACACATTTTATATTAATTTTTGTTTATGGAACTGAATTCAGAGCAGAAAATGCACTTGTAAAAAGGGATAAGAAAAATTAGATTTTTGTTGCAGTGATGTAAGGAAGAACGATTGCTATTATACTTCATTAACTTGTGAAATAACTGGTACATGAATAAAATATTCCTTTGTCACTGATAGGATAACTTCATCTTCATTTGTGAAGATAAAAAATCTTTGTTTCAACAAAAGGACTGTTCAAGGGACATTAAATTTGCACTACACATAAAATGGTTCATTATGAAAACTTGTAATAGTCATCCGGAAATAATTCAGGCACCAAAAGAATGTGCTTAAAGATCACCACCTTCAAGTCTTAAAACGTACCACTACAGCATGGGAAAGGATAGTATGGTTGTGTATGTTGGTGAAAATTGGACAATAATTTCTCATTAGCTCACAGAACAATAGGGTCATTAGATCTGAGCTCTTTTTCAGGATTATTTGTCATTTTTTGCTTTGACAATAAAACTCAGCCATTCTTAGAAACTTTAAAATTTTTAACAGTTGAATGTTCTTTTGTAAATTAACATTGCTGTATATTAATGTCCTTGAAAACAGTTATATAATTATTTGAACTTGTAACACTTTAACAAAATGTAAAGTTGCGTTTTATATCACAGATTATGTGTAAAAATTAAACTTTAAATTTTCAGTTTAAAAATTGCTGTAAATAAGTAAAATACACAAACGTGTGCAAAAGATTCTTAAATTTTTAAAATATTAACTAAATCACTGATAGAACAACTATCAGGATGATAATAGTATATAGGCTATTCAGTGATCTTTCTTGATCATTACTTGAAGACATTTTGAGAATATGTATTTGCTATACTTGAACTGTGGAATAATTCAGGAATGATTGGTTTCTTTTTTAAAGTAAAAATAAGAGACCAAACAATTAAAATCTAATGACTGAGTTACTGAATTGGAAATAAAATAATAATTTGAATTGAAATTATTTTAATCAAAGCGTATCTGATGTAACTCATATTTACTGGATTATAATAATTGAAGAATCTGCAAAAAGAAGACAAATCGAGATGTCTGAGTTATGTAAAGCAATTATATATGCCTTCATTTTAAAACATAATACTCTGGATTTTATGAAGATGAGCATATTTCTCATCTCCTATTCCTTTCAATTGAAATTACCAGTTCATTTATTTCTATTTCTCACCATTCCTCTATGCTTTTTTTCTGCCACCTTAATTAGTTTATCAGAAACAGAAGTTATATATCTCCAAAATACCTAAATACATGCTTGTTAAATTGAATTGATTAAAATGGTAAGTTATTTTCCAGATTATTTTTATACAGGTTATTTATGTACAGTCCATTTTAAAAGACTACACATAACTGCCCACCATTTAACTTGGTATTAAGATTCTTTTAGCTTCCTGCAGTTTTATTTCTGAGTAGGCATATGCAGAATTATATTGCAAAATAAATATATACTGTACAAGTAGTCCTTGGTTAATGATAACAATTGGGACAAGAATTTCTAAGGCTAAACAATGAAGTCATAAAGTATGTTGTGACTGCACTACTTAGAGATGGCAGTTCTGGCACTTCCAGTTGCCAATAATAAGCAAATTCCACAATGTCACATGTTTGTTATTTGTGACAAGGCAACTTCCCCGTTGATTTTGCTTGTTAGAAGCTGAGCAACTGGATCAAATGACATGACTGTGGGGACACTGCAGAGGCTGGAACTTTGAGGACTGGTTGTAAGTACCACTTGTTCAGTACCATCATAAGATGTGAAACCACTGTAAGATGGAAATTGCTTGAAATTCATACTGTTGTCCTCTTATTTCATGCTGTCATATTAATATAACAATGCCTTGGTTAAAAGATAATAGAATGTGGTTTTGTACTTGTTTGAATTCACTGAACAAATTCAGTGCTATCAGCCTTACCAAGTAGACTAGACAGAAAACACAACCAGATTAACTAAGTATACTTTACTGTAAGTCTACTTTACTACATGAACAGAAACTCATAAAGCCAGATTCCCTTCTGAGCTTCTTGCACCACCCACTTTGCAACTGTGAAATATACTGTCTCTTATCTAATTGTTCCCTAAGCAGAATCCCTTCACTCAGTCTCCCAAGGTCTTTCTGACATAAGTGCTACTCTTTTATGTACTTTGCTCTTCTTTATAAGAAAAAGAGATTTTTTAGTTGACAATTCTTAAAGCAAAGAATTGTCATGTTAAATGATAGCTTCATTTTTTGATTCAGTTTTAAAAGAATCAATTATTGGGGCTGTGGAAAATAATCTTTTAAATTCTAAAATTAAAAATTGTGTTAACAGATTCCTATGAATGAATTAAGGCCTCTTACCTCATGCTTCCCAATTGGCATGGAAGAAGTGGGTTGAACTTTGCACAATCATACCATCTTTTTGTTATTTATTGCAACATGCATTTTTTCAGGTTTTAATACATGCCTGAAAAAGAGATGTTGCTACTGAAATGAATCACATAATTAAAGTAGTATGTATTTAATGAGATTATTAATGTGGCTGTATCTTTTTTCAGGCTGTGTGAAAACCTAAAAAAGAGAAAGGTATGTTGTAATAAATTGCATAGTGTTCTGAGGCACATTCCACAAATTATTTTGAATTGTACATATTCTTATTTCTAGTGTTGGGGCAACTTGTAATTTTTTTGAGGTTACTTTTCATGTACTATATAATCATAAACGTGGACTTCCTCATTCTCTGTCACAGTTTATGTATTTAATTTCTAAAATCAATTGAATAAAATTTCATTGCTTTTAGAAAATGAACTGTTAAATTTAATAAACTAGTTTCAGCTAAAAAATCAAAAACCTTTGTGAATTTCCCACAAAATAGTGAAAGTAAGTCATGCTCCTATTTATTGGTAAAACATATACTCATTTGGTAAATTCAAGAAAAGATTCTGTAACTACCATCATTATGTTTAGTGTACTGTCCAAAATGCAGAAACTATGTATCTATGGAAGACCTTCCAAGAAACATTCTAGCCATCATGAATGTTGATGACCTGTACACCAACATTCTCTACAAGAAAGTATTGCAAACTATCAGAAATTCCATCTCTGATGGCACCACAGGACATCTGTCAAACATTTCATATACATAATTATGAAAACTTGTATTTCCACATTAATTAAAGTGATGTGGGCATTTAAAAGTCTTTAACTTAGAAAAATGCTATCCAGCTCCTACTTCCAAAAATCTAGATAAAATTAATCAAATGACAAATGTACTGTCTCGATTCACAAGCAAAGGAGAGGTCATCAAGATTCAAATACAGAGAAATTAAACAAGTAAAACCTTATTTAGGAAACCAACTATTTTATATATATTTACATTTTTCTGCTTTCATTCAGGATACATCAGAAATTCAATATTTATATCCAAGTAACATAATGTTCATCTCTTCAGTGTAACTTAAGCACATATCAAATATCTTGTTTCCCCGAAAGTAAGACATCCTCCGAAAATAAGACTTACTTACAGTTTTGCCTCTCACTGAAATATAAGGCCTCCCCCGAAAATAAGACCTCCCCGATAATAAGGCATCGGACTTCCGGTTCTGGGCAGTCTCGGTGGAAAAATAAGACATCCCCTGAAAATAAGACCAAGGGCAACTTTGGGTGCAAAAATTAATATAAGATAGTGTCTTATTTTCGGGGAAACACGGTATCTAGGGAAATTTTGATCAGCAAGCCTTCTATAGCATATCAAATTCACAATACAATAAAACAAAATACCCCTTATTAGAAATCCATTCTGGACCATATTCCCTTTCATAGGGAATATTGTATGATGATCTATAAGTAGATATGATTTAGCGGTCAATCACAGTTACTTACAGATCGTCATCCAAGTTAAGAGCCAAGATGGTGCAGTGGTTAAAAGCAGCACTGCAGGTGATTTCTGCTGACTGCCATCTGCCATTAGCCATCAAAGTTCAGCAGTTCGATTCTCATTGGCTCAAGGTTGACTCAGCCTTGACTCAGCCTAGGGTTAAGTCAAGCTTGACTCAAAGGAATATTTAGCTGAGGGAGAAATATTAGAAACACCTGTCTTTGATCCTGGACTTTAAATGAGAAATGAAGTAATGCTCAATTGCAACTACACTACAGTAAAAGTTATGATTTCTAAATTGTTTTTCATGAGGAAACAATCATATTCCACCAGGATAAATTTACAAGCCTCTAATCTCCAGATTGAAGCGAGTTTGGTGCAGTGGTTAAGGTATCAGTTTAGAAATCAAGAGACCATGAGTTCTAGTCCTACCTTGGACACAAAGTCAGCTGGGTGACCTTGAGCCAATCACTTTCTCTCAGCCCTAGGAAGGCCACAATGGCAAACCACTTCTAAAAATTCCTGCCAAGAAAATTATGAATTTGTCCAGGCAGTCTTCAAGAATCAGACACAATTGGGCGAAAGGGTGGAAGGATCACTAGACAGTATCAATGCAGAATTGTTTTTTTCCAGGGAATTTAAATCTTGCTTTAAAATGCATAGGATTGATAGCCCCAAATTTGTTGCATTTATTATACCTCACATAAATCCTTCATGCTAGAAAAGTCAATACTATTTTCCATGTTGAAAAATTAATAAATGAACAGGAAACACTAATTTATTTCCTGTATATATATTATATACAGGAAATAAATATACATATAATATATATTATAAGGATAAATTAGTACATAAAACCATAGCATATTAAACACAAATAGTGCAAACAAAAACGTATATTATCAAAAGATTTTTGTTCACTACTTTTGGAGGAATCAGGAAGATAATCCACTTTTATATAATTAGACTAGCTGACCCGGCCACGCGTTGCCGTGGCTCAGGTTGTGTCTTTTGGAAGTGCCTGGACCGGAGATGGCATCCCTCTCCAAATCCAGGCACTCTCTCTCTCTCCTCTCACTCTCTCTACCCCCTCTCTCCCCCCTCTAACTCTCTTCCCCCCCTCTCTCACCCC
>JANHFO010007630.1:9732-27381 GCA_032468095.1 Pareas carinatus
GGATGCCAACCCACAAGCTCAGAGAACAAACTTTCACACCTGAGCTACAGATATTCGCCACTATTGCATACATCAGGTTGATCCATGCCTCCACTCAGGTCCACACACACACACACACACACACACACCCCGGGGCACCCTCCTTCAGCCAGTCTAAACTCACCCCTCTTCATTGTGCCAGCTGTTAAACTGAGCGTCAGGTGTATTGGGGAAAAGAACCTAGCAGGTATTTAAAAGAGCTAGGATGAGGTAAGAGATGATGTTCCTTGTGGCCTTGGGGAACCCAGCAGTAGTACGATAGCAATACTTGCGGGAGAACAATATTCTATAGAGATAGGACACTGGGAGTCAAAGATAAAGGTGGAGATGGGAATAAACTGAGCTGTGGAGATTTTGGGAGGTGAAGGAGAAACAGATGGTATCTTCCTTGTGGATGGAGATGGGAAGATTATCTAAGAATTGGTTGAGAAAGGCAGGAAATTGGAAACAACTTCTCTGTAAGATAAAGAAGCATCAAGAAATTAGAATCATTGTTAGCAAATGCATAGATGGAGAATGGGCTTTCTTAACTGTAAAAAATATGTGAAGTAAATACTTGAGATAGAAGCATTCCAGGCAGTGCCTTTTTGTCATAGAATGCACCGGAACACAGTTCCGGCACCTTTCCCCCCTTAAATACAATAAATTAAATTTATGTTAAGAACTGAATATATAATTTTTTAAAATAAAAGATTAACAAGACATGAGTTTGGGCACCTTTTTTCTTGTTAAAAACCCCCTGATTCTAGGTATAGACTGAGGAACTGAAACAAGAAGGCAAACCTTTGTCAGCTTTGTAGGCTTAGAGGTTAGATCTTTATGCTATTTATTATTCCCTTGGTAAAAGAACAGAACTGTGGGGATTTTCCCCACAGGAAATTTTATAACATATCTTAGTTTATTATTTATGGGTTTGGCTTGCTTCACTTTGTTTGATTATAAATAAGGTTATCTGTAATGTTCAATTTTTAATTATTTGCATAATTTGGTTAATTTTTTATTTTCTTCATATGGAAGTGGTCCTCCCAAAAAGTTCAAATCTGAGTCCTCATACCTAAATTTAATCTATCATCAGAATTTTGCATATAAAATCAGAATGCTTTAATAATACTGCCTGAAAATATTTCAGAATTCAAGTTTAAATCTCTCATGGGAATGTCATATTGCTTGCTTTTTAAAATATTTTCTGCTTTCTTCCTAGTCTCTCAGATATTCTGTTTTAAATTATGGATTGAACCAATTCATACCTGGTTTTATTGAGAAGGAGAAAAAATACTGGTATAGCTATACCTTGAAATTTACCATTAGTTTGACCACAGAAGAGATCATCTACAACAGGTTTAAATTTATTCCTTTTTTATTGTAATATAATTTCTGTGTATTCTGAGATATATGTGTGCCTGTCCTTATGCAATTAGAAGTTGTATACAGGAATAGAATGTAAGTTACACGGGTTTCCAAGATTGCATTGCGACTTAAAATTAATTCAATTTTTTTTCAGCTGCTCGCAGATTATGAATATATTGACACAAAAGTAGGATATAGAGTCAAGTGAAAATCGAATAAATAAAAATATAGTCCGATTTTTTTTTTAATTATGATGTTGTGGCATATATTACTATGAGGTTTTCCCCACAGATTTTGATCAGCCATCTGTCTACATTACTTCAGTTCCAGGATGGTTTGATTCAGGGATGGATATCTGCACAGAGGAGATATCCCAGGTCTAAATACCTCCATAAGGCAATATATTTTTATTAAAGAATTATTATTTTTATGAATTTCAAGAACTATTTGGCATCAGCTTATTTTTCTTTGTTTTTTCATACAACAAAAACGCTATCTTACTTTGATAGTTCTTCAGTTTCTGAGATTGCACAGTGACAGCTAGCCAAATATTTCTTCATAATCGTTAGAAATAGAGGTTCACTTTTCTTTTCAGAAAAAGACGTAGAAAAAGTCTGAATCTTTTTGCTTAAACACTTTTAGGTAAATTTTTATAGACCATATTTTGCAGATTCACTCTGCCTACAAGCATGTAAGACTATAGAAGCATGACTCCAGGCAGTTCTGTTCTAAGTATATTCAATTACATTACCCTTCTGTAGGCTGCAAGCCTTGATTTCTATAAATATGCCCACTGGTTCCTTGAAAAAGAAAATGACTCTTGCTTTTTAGTAGTTTTAGTCAGAAATATTGTGTATCTTGCATTGAGGCAGTTAAGGTAAATGGATCATAGAATGGTGGACAAAGAGTATCAAAGTAGGGCTGGACATTTAGTAGCACTATTCAGGGGAAGAGTGAGCAGGTATGTTGACCAGGCCTTATAACTTAGGATGTCATGTGAACACAGTCACTGGGGTTCAGCTATTTTCAAACTCAACTTTGCACATTAAATACTTTGGCATAAGCCATTGAGCCTTCCAAATGCAGTAAGTAGCACTGGGAGTGTTAAACATCTTGAAATATGCAGGAGAAATTTTGTGAGCCGACCGTTTCATGGTGCTTAATGTTAAAACTTCTGGTTCCTTTACATACAGAAAGATATCCTTAGATGGTAATTCTGAGTATGAAAGTTTCAGAGGTGGATGGCAGTAGAATCTCTCATTGAAATTAATTCTGCTGGAAATAAATAAGTGATTTAATATATTCTTTTGATTCCATGTGCATCCTGCAGTGTAAATGAGTCAGAATGGATCAGGAAGGTGGGGGTGACTTCCAGAAAACCCCTAACTTCCAGTGGAGAAACTACAAACTCATTGTTGATCCTATGCTTAAGGATGGCCCGCACAAGATCTACCGCTATGACGGAGTACATTTCAGCACTAATGTAAGTGGATAGTGTTGGACTTTTATTTTTTACTAAATTATAAAACATGTGAGTCATTCCTGCTGAGGAAGGATGGTCTAATGTTTAATAATATCTCTAGGTCCTCTTTTATATCTTTTCCAGATCCTAAGTAGTATTTCTCCTGTTTTCTTCATGCACTGTATTTTGCTGAATGTTAACATTTTACTTTGCTTTTCATCTCATACATGAGAGCAGATCCAGTGCAGTGTGACACAAATCTTTGAATGAGTTAGCTCTCTACTGACCCTTGTTCAGCTTTTTCGTGATTGCCATAAGCTCCCATTCCACACAACTCTTTTTCTGTGTGTCATTGTACATTTAGATTACGTGAATTAGCTAGCACAGAAACCTGAATGCTTTCCACAGTTTTCAAAACGGCCATTCCCAAAGATTCTGATATTTCCTTCTGTTGTATTGAGATTGGCTTTTAGGAATGTCATCTACACCCCACCACTTGCCAATTCTGATAATGTTTTGTACTGTTTAGCATTCTCTAAATTTCTGCTGTGAAACTTGGCTAGTGGACCTTGTGTGTTGTTGCTGATAAAGAGACCTGTGGTTTATTTGAACCTGATAATGGTCTAAAAATCCATAAAAGGTGGTAGTTTTTAGTGAGGGGGGAAGGTAGGAGTGACTGGATTTAGGTAGTGTCAAGGCTTTTGCTTAAATCTCATAGTAGCCAGTGATTTTCTTAGCATGCTTAAGCATTTGACTCCACCGAAATCAGTAGGAGTTTAACTTAACTTTCTTTTTCTAGCACCTGTTGTTCATAAATTTTTCTGTACAGACTGAAGGGAAAAAAATCCAATAACGTTTCTTAGAAAATTAGTTTCTATGTATTTCATATATATGGAAAGGGCATTATGATTAAGGCTTATGAAACAGGGCTGGTATAATACTGAAGGCACAAGTTTTTTGATAGTTTCCAAGCCTGTTTATTCATATTCTATACTATGTAACACCATATTTTCCTTTCCAAGTCAAGCAAGAGACAGGTCCCGAGTTCCAAAAATAACATCTTCGGTCAGTTTTTCAAGTTCCAATCAATTCTTAATAAGAACTATCATAAAAAAGAAATGGCTTCCTTTGAAAATGTTCTTTGAAATGGAAGCAGGCCTTGAAGCATTGTGAAAATCACAGTCGTTTCTCAGTTGCTAGCCATACTTGCATATTTTCTCTTTTATACACAAAGCCATCCATGATACAATTATTTGTTGTTGCTTAACATTTTATTCCTCAGCATGCTCTTCTTCTAAATTCTTGAAAAGGAAATATTGGAAAATCTCACTGAAATATAAAACGTAATTGACTGTAATCTACATCAAATTGAAGTATGCAAAATTTTCCAGTGAAAATATTTACCGTATTTTTCGCACCATAAGGCGCTCCGAACCATAAGATGCGGGACGCTGGGAACGCGCCAATTCAGCCTGCAGAGCGATACCTTGGCTTTGGAGCGTCCCGCGGAGCAATTTCCGTGCATCCCAAAATCGTTCCGCGGGACGCTCCAAAGCCAAAGGATCGCCCTGGAGGCTGAATTGGAGCGTTCCTGGCGTCCAGCGGAGTGATCTCCCACGCTTTTTGGGAGTATTCGCTCCATAAGACACAGACACTTTTACCCCCACTTTTTTTGGGGGGGGAAGCGTGTCTTATGGTGCGAAAAATACGGTATATCAAAAAAACATTCTATTTAAATATCTGAATGTCCATGACATCTTACTATGGGTTTCCGAGTATTAAATAGTTCAGATTATGAAATAAAGATGAGCATGGCCTATTTTAAGGCCAATATAGTTTGTTCTGAAATACGTAGTATATCCTAGTATAAGATTGGAATGTTTTACCTATATATCTATATCTATATCTGTATCAATATATATCTATGTATATATATATATATATATATGCACATATATACATCTATCTAAAAAAATGTTCAATTTATTGAAAAAGTACTGTTGAGAAGAATTCAGAAATAAATTTATCCAATAATTAATGTAATTGGATGGAGAAATGTGAAATGCTTGGAGCTCAACATTTCATGAAATGGCTTATGTCAAGCACTTTGAAAATGTTTTAACTCTGGAAACTTGAAACAATTCTAAAAAACAGCATACTATATTGCACTCAGCTTGGGACATTTCAAAATTTGTGGTTGAAATGTTTTGCACATCCCTAGAATTGGAATACTGCTTTCCTTTTTCTAAATTTCATTTCTTTTTTCTTCTTCTAAGATACTATGTTGAAGTGCGATAGAACTCATCTTCAGATAATTCCGTTTTAGATGTTTGTCTGATTTTGCCTGAATGTATTTTTTAAATATTATACTACTTCTGGATTAGGCAGAAGATAATGTGAACATAGAGTCATGTAAATCACATGCATCTTTAATTTTTCTTAATTTCTTAATTCCGGTTTTAGCTCTGGCATTGTACAGCACAAACAAAATCAAAAGAACTCACAAAAATTTCACATTCTGTAATCTTGAGGGATAGCAAGCTGCTATTCTTTTAAATGATGCTACTACAAGTGGAATGAATCTGTTCTATTCTTCGGGGTTTTTCCTCTTCCTGTACAGAATGGTAGTTTTACATTCATTATAGTCTCTGAGGTTTTTCTTAATTAAACATTGCTTTGCCTAGGCATGCCTGCAAGCAGCAGAACTAACAGTGAGTAAATCATTTCAAAGACATTGAAAACCCGGAAAGGAAATCATTCTACAGTGATTTTTAAACCTTTTTTTTGAAGGCCTTATATAGTTGACATTTTTGAGTCCATATACAGATAGTAGTTGACTTAGTGACCACAGTTGTGACCTAATCTTCCCTTGCTAGGTGATACGGTCATAAAGTGAGTCATGCTTGGTTTTATGACCTTTTTGCTGGAAATGATATTTATTTATTTGTTGCCCATCTCACAGTAATATGAATCTGGGTAGTGTTCAGTAGTTATGCTTATGTTTTAATTGTTTAATGACATTAATAGTTTTATTTGTAGTTCTGTTTTTATTATACAACTCCCAGAGTCAGATTTGTGAAATGGGCAACTATTTTAATTTGATTAAAATCTAGAAGTACTTAATGCCATTTTGTCAATAAGGCTCTTGAATCACCACTGCTTTCTAATCTTTTCTCAAGGATTCCGGTCATGCTCCTATAAAAGTTGTGCAGGATCCGAGACATAGGAAATGGTCCAAAACCAGAGATCTTTCTCTTCCTGTCCCAAAGTTTAAGGTAAGCTGCACTTACTTGATCACAGATCATTTTTCTTCAGTTCATTTAAAGTTTCCAGATCCATTAGTAAAACATCAGTATTGCACCTGAATTTCTTGAATGCACACTTCATTTGACAGCGATGCTGAGCAATAAGTTAGTATTCAAGGAGATTACTTCTGATCTTTAATAAAAATTAAAATTCTCACAACTGGGGTTAGATTTGGATAGCAAGAACAGCAATTGTGGCTCGCAAGAAGACAGTATGTTGCTACATTTTGTTAGATTTTCTGTATTTCTTTTGAATGCATTTTGGTAAAATATCAATGGATAATAAATATGTACTTCAACTGCAAAAAATAAGTGTTTTCAAAGAAGTTCAGGATATCTACAAAAGCTGTAAATTAAAAATATCCCAAAAGTGTGTCTGGGTGTATATAAAAGTGTCGATTTTAGTTGTAATTTACTGCTAGGGAAATGGTAAAGACATAAATTGTACTTGAAATAATGTGTTCTAGGGTTTAAATGGAGAAAAATCTGCTTCATCTACTTCAAGGGCCAGAGATCTGGACCCAACTGATCAACATTCAGCAGAACCATGATTTCCGAGTCTCTCCTTGTCAGCATTCCCTAAAGTGTTTGCCAACTGCCAGTTAAATATTTTCTTATTTATTGGTCTGTAACCTGATTACAGGTTGATTTTAGCTTCCTTATCCCATCTTGCCTTCTGTCATTGCTGCAGCTAGATGAGTACTATGTGGGCCAGATCCCTCTGAAGGAGGTGACTTTTGCCCGGCTCAATGATAATATCAAGGAATCCTTTCTGTGTGAGATGTGTAAAAAGTATGGAGACATTGAGGAGATTGAGATTCTGTATAATCCAAAGAATGGCAAGCACCTGGGTCTGGCCAAGGTGCTCTTCACCAGCACAAGGGGAGCGAAAGAGACAGTCAAGAACCTGCACAATACTTCAGTCATGGGCAACATCATTCATGCCCAGCTTGACATCAAAGGTAAAATGACCTCCTTTTAGTCACTCTCCTAATTCAGTATCATCACTCTGATTTTGAATGACATCCGCTTCCCTATCAACTTCATTTTTGTTTTTACAGGTCAGCAACGTATGAAATATTATGAACTGATTGTGAATGGCTCTTTCACACCCCAGACTGTCCCAACTGGAAGCAAAATGCCGAACGAAAAGTTCTCAGCTGATTTGGTAACTTTAGAAAGTCATTTGAATCTACTGGATTAGTTTAGGTGCCTTTTTTCTTCAGAAGGTCTTCCCTGTAGGTTTTCTTCTCTATTTAAGACTTGCTTAATGATTTGATCTCCCAATAAGAGAGAGAATTTCTTACTAATTTCCACTTTCTTGATACAGCCAGAATACTGCTCCCTTCCCTCTGCTGATCTACATGCATTGCCTGCCTGTGTCCTGTAGGTAGTAGCTGATATCTTATTTTAGATGGCTCAGTCTTCAATTTTTGCCATGTGTACATTTTGGTAAATGAGGGAGCTGAGCTAAGCAAATGTTATGTGCCACCTTAGACAGATGCTTACGCACTAGGCAGTTTGGCGTGAGCCACTTGGCTTTTCACTGCTGATGAATTTTAGCTCTGGGCAAGAATTGGTATTAAGCTATTGTCAACAATTTTTCCCTTCACAGTCAGAGTCCCGAAGACACCATTCTACCAATTCGTTGTACCCGAGTAATCCAATGCCTTCAACACCTGGCAATGGCACCCCTTGTTCTCAGGACACTCCGTACTCCAGTGGCCGACAAGACACACCTTCTTCCTATGGCCAATATACACCACAGTCCCAAGGGACTCCATATACCCCTCGGGGAGGAACACCATATTCGCAGGATTCTGCCTATTCTAGCAGGTAAGAGTTTTCCCCCCTTGTCCCCCTTGTGACAAGATTTGGGGAAATGATCTTAACTAATCTCTGAGGTGTTCAGAGCCAGTTCATGGTGGGGGGTGAGAGAGAAACGAAGGGCAGGTGCTCATGGAGCTGATTCTTTCTTCTTTTCCTCTACAAGACAAGGAACCCCAGGCTACTCAAGCTACCAGCCAGAGTCAACGTCATACAAATCCTCTCGGCATGAGAACAGCTTTTCAGACTCATATTTCCGCCGGCACTATACTTCCTCCTCTTCTTCTTCATCATCTTCCTCTACTCATTACCGCAGCAATGACCATCACTACCCCCCTTACAGTCAGCAGTTTGTTGGCTGCAGCAGCAGCAGCGGTGCGGCCACAGCCAGTAGTAGCCGATATCAGCGCCTACCATCCACCACAGGGCGGTCTTCCTCCACCTCCTCCTCCTCCTCCTCTCATCGCTCTCATCCAAGAGAGGACTCTGGCTTCCATTCCCGACACAGAGAACGTTCCCAACGGGATGATCCTACACCCTCGCCAACAGTCACCCCCACTACTCCTTCCACCTGTGTTGTTGCCGCAGCTTGCTCTTCAACTGTGACAACAACATCAGAAAGCTTTCAATTCCAGAACAGTCATGGTCTTGCCCAGCAGAGCATGGAGCATTTCCCAGCACCCAGTGTGCTCTACCCATCTTACACAGCCACCCCAGAGCCCTTCTCTGTGCCTGCAGAACCCCAGGCTGTGGATCAGGATTACCGGCTGCTCCCCACGGCAGAAACGTTTGCAGCCAACTCCCTGCCTCCCACAGAATTTCTTGCTCAGGAAACTAAAGAGAACATCAGCCCAGCCGTGACCGTAGCCCTAGGGATTGACGACCGATCCCATTCTCCTGCTGTACAGACCTCCCCAGTCCGATCTGGCTCCCCTACCCCCGAGACGACCAATGAGAGCGTGCCCTTTGCTCAGCACAGCAGCTTGGACTCCCGCATTGAGATGCTGCTGAAGGAACAACGGTCCAAGTTTTCTTTTCTCAATTCAGACACCGAAGAGGAGGAGGAAGAGAAAGGGGGGTCAAAGGGAGCGGAGCCACATGGACCTTGCACCCCACCACCACCTCTTCCGGTCAGCTTTGAAGATGTGGTGCCAGCCCTGGATGTGGGAGCAGGAGACGAATCCCCAAAGGCTAATGGGCAAAACAAAGTAAGTTTTTGGGATTTGGAATCTGTCTTTTGTTTTGTTTAATAGCATTGACAGGAGTGATTTTCGGCTGGCAGTCTCTGAACAAGCAGCTTGCCAAAGTACAATTTTTTTTTTAAAGGATCTAGGGTAAAAAACCCAAATGGGCCTATAAAAATAATACGCTTAGTGCCCAAAGAATATTAGGAGAGTAGAAGGGAGCCACCAGAGAATTATTTTATTATCTGCAATTTTAAACACAAGCCCACTAGATCATAATATGCATAGGTGTACTTTTTTCCTGTCTATATGCACTGAAAACTTGGCAGTTTTAAGTATATATAACGTGAATTATTTTAACACTATGCCAGCGTAATTTGCATGCCTGTCAGATGGTTGATCTTGCAGAGAATCCATTTTTGGAACCTGTCAAGTGGGTTGGTTAACCATGCAATCTTTAGAACTAAAAATCAGACTGGTAATCTTTCTGTAACTTTAAAGTTTAGCAGGTATGGACCTGTTTTTTCTTGATTTTTAAGCTGAGAACATCAGGAGCTTTATTAGATTGGGCAGCTGAGGAGAATGCAGGAATGAGGAACTCTGTACTTTGGGAGCTGCAAGTGAGAGTTGATTGGACTGCCTACAGGCAGATAGAGTATCTGCATAATCCATTCATTCTGTCACTTTCTCTGCTGTCCCTTCCTTCCTTCCTTCAATCAGGCATCTCCACATTCTTCAGGTGAAGACATGGAAATTTCTGAAGATGAAGCCGAAGTTGAGCCTCCAACTCCTGTGGCAGGGGTGTCCGACCCACATTTTTCTGTGATGCCATCCGTTCTGGGCCACATGCAGTTGGGGGTGTCCTCCTTTACTTCCCACCATCATCCAGAACTGCCACCCTCTTATCCAATCCAGCCCCTCATGTCTGTCTCCCTCTCTCACCTGGCGAGTAAAGCCCATTCCCTCTCCAACTTTGGCCAAGTCGGTCCCCGGCATGGGCATCGCCTGTCCGATTTCAGAGGACGAGCAAACGTGATGGGCGGAGACCGCGGCGCTCCCCACATCTATGACTTTGTCAACTCCATGGAGCTCATGAACCGGCTTGGCAACCAGTGGGGTGGGATGCCCATGTCTTTCCAGATGCAAACCCAGATGCTGAGCCGCCTTCAGCAACTACGTCAGAACAAAGGCCAGTATGAGGACCCTTTCTCCTATCACCGGGACGCGGCTTCTTTCTGCGGCCATCCTCTGTACGGGGCTGGGTACTTACTGGATCAGAGTGGTCACCACTTCCAGCGAGACCAGCTTTTCATGCAGCAGCCATCAGCAGTCGGGACCTCAGAGCAGCAGCAACAACAACAGCAACATTCCTCAGAGCAGCCCCCTGCACAGCAGCTGCTTGATTTCCGGACAGCTCCATGGGGATACCAGGAAGAGGTGGCTCTGCTCCCACCGCTCCCTGAAGATCCACACGCCTCGGTCGTGGACAGTGTTCTCTCGACCCTCATGCAGGAGATGAAGAACACCATGCAGCGAGACCTCAATCGCAAGATGGTGGAGAACGTGGCTTTCAGCACCTTCGACAAGTGGTGGGAGTGCAAAGAGGAAAAGGCCAAGGTGATTTTTGCGGAAGGGGAATGAAAGTCATTTGTTGCTCCCCTTCTGAGACGTATTGGAAGGAAATGGGAGAGCCGTAGGTTGTCTGTATTGTGTCTACTTCGGTGGTCTGGCAACATTGGGTCCAAGTACAGGTGCTCCTTGACTTACGACCACAGTTGAGCTCAACATTTCTGTCGTTAAGTGAAACATTTATTTAATGAGTTTTGCCTCGTTTTAGGAGGTTTCCTTGCCTTAGTTGTTAAGTGAATTACTGTGGTTGATAAGTCAGTAGCCCGGTCGTTAAGTGAATCTGGCTGCCCCGTTAACGTCGTTTGTCAAAAGGTTGCAAAAGGGGATCCCGTGATCTTGGGACACTGCGACCGTCATACATACGAACCAGTTGCCAAACATCCGAATTTTGATCATACGATCATGAGGATACTGCAACGGTTGTATCCGAAAAATGGTCATAAGTCACTTTTTTCAGTGCCGTTAGAACTGTGACAGTCACTAAATGGACTGTCATAAGTCAAGAACGACCTGTAATTGTATATATCAGGAAGCCAAATAACTGTTTGTATGTTTTACAAGTTATATCTTTAATGGGTTTTTAAAATGGTGGTTTGTGACATCCGGAAGGAGATTAAAGAGGAGTGGTGGCCTTAGGAGTGGGAGGGGAGGCTTTCTCCTTGAGCTGTAGCATGGTTTATTTGGAAATAGCTTTCTAAGGTATACAGCAGATGTGCTTTATTATATGAAATCAGCCCATCTGTCCCAATAGGTAAGGATGATAGTAAGCAGGAGGGTAGTTTGAAATAAAGGCAGGCAACAGTATCTAAAAACCGAGCACCTAATCTTTACAAGAAGGGAGCTCTTCAAGTGATATTAATAAAATAGTTCTCAGACTATAAAACAACTGTAGTTTCATAGACTAGCTTACTACTTTGGACGATTCTGTTGTTGTATACCCTCCTTTCTTCCCCACATCCAGAATGATATTTTCTTCCACTCCGCCCCCCCCCAATCATTCCCACTAATGCTGCAATCTTACTCTCTTTAGCCTTTCCAGAACACCGTTAAACAGCTAGTCAAGGAAGAGGAGAAGGACAAAGCCAAACTGAAGGATCCTGCCCTTCTGTCTCTGGTGGACTGGGCCAAGAGTGGTGGGACCGGTGGCCTGGAGGGCTTTGGCTTTGGGACTGGCTTTCGAGGAGTCCTCAGGCTCCCATCCTTCAAGGTAACAGCCAGACTGTCCTCTGGGGCTGGAGGCCTCTTCAGGAAGCTGTACAGAGCAGGGACAAAAAGTTTAGTCTGGCTGCCATTTGGAACATGGTGCTCTGAACTACCCAGGTAACCCACTATTCCCTTTTGCCACAGGTGAAAAGGAAAGAACCCTCTGAAATTTCAGAGTGCAGCGAAGTGAAGCAGCCCCGCCCTTCTACTCCTGCGGAAGAGGATGAGGAAGGTACGTTGCCACACCTCCAGGTTGTTGCTTTCACTCTTCATTTTTTTTATCATCGACAAGTAGATGACTTATTATTATTTTTTCCTTACAAAGCTTTGGTATCCCTTGCTTTAGCCAGGAAGGTTCCCATGACCTGAGTAAAAACCAGGCTGACCCTGCTCTCTGGTGTACAGGTCTGAATGGGTGTGACACAGAAGTAGGTGAAATGAAACAAGATAGCTTTGGCCAGCTGTGATGGAAATGGGCTGCCCGGGGAGCTTTACAGGATACCCACCCCCTTGAGAATGCTTTTCCTCGCTGGGCCATTGGACTCAAAGTCTTGGAAGAGGCTCAGCCTACTTGTCTGCAGCAGGAAATGAAGATGACAGTTCCTTTTATTTATATATATATTTGTTTTATAGTAAAATATAGTAATGATCTCAACACAAGCTTACCATCTGGGTATACAATTCATCAATCTCAGTATTATCATATATATTATTAAACTTTTCTAATACATTTTATTCCTACTCCTACTCCTTTCGAGCCATATGTAGAATAAATTACAAATTTGAAAATAATGTGAATCTTCTTTTTTCTTTCATTCTCATAGTCAATCTGTTGATTTTGGCACAATCTAATTTTTTTGTTGTTATTTCTTCTGGTGGTATTTCTTCTTTTTTCCAATTTTGTGCAAAAACAAGTCCCGCTACTGTTAGTATGTGTATACATACAAACATATATACACATATACTAACAGCAGTGGGAATACATAGATACATACACACACACACACACACACACACAATCAAATTTTTCTGGAATCATGCCTAATAAAAGAGCTCTGGTTTAAATTCTATCTGCATTCTTAATATCTCTCTCAGGTATAAATTCTGTTCCAATATTCTTTAGCATATTTACAAGTCAACAGCATTTAATAAGTGCCTGCATTACATTTGCATTTCCAACATTTATGCGATACATCTTTAAACATTTTTGCCATTCTTGTGTGTGCCGTGTGCCATCTATAAAACACTTTATATACATTTTCTTTATATGCTGTTGATTTTGTCAGTCTATCATTCGCCTCCCATAAATTTTGTCAAGAGATGGCAGTTCTTTGTGCCTGTTGCTTCTTTCTTCATTTTTCCTCTCTATTCCACTCTGCAGATAAAAAATCCTTGCAGATACCCAAGACCTCCAAGAGGGATGATGAAAGGATCAAAGGTCCAGGAAAGCGGAGAAAACTTTTTTGCCTGGACAGTGAAGGGGAGGAGGCATCTGACGACTCCTCTTCAGAAAAGGTGAGAGGAAACCTAACATTGTTTGAGTGCTCCTGCCAGCATTAGCTCATGTAGTCTTGATATTTGTTGGTCTTCTGTGTACAGTTGGTTCCCACCACAAATTAACTTGGAAACAGTTTGGATGCTTATGTGTTCCAAAACGCTTATTACTGACCTCTAGATCCTTGTGTGCTTGGTCAGATGGCATGTTAATTCCCAGGAGAACCTTAACTTCTTTCTTTTCTTGTCATATTTCTCCAAAAAAAATGCCTCCAAAAGAAAATTGTCTGCAAACCTTAAATGTTGTTTAGATTAATCTACTGCTCTGTGATTTGGGAATTCTAGCCAGATTCTGTTGTGGGTGCATTTTGGGAGATGAGTGGGTAATGGGCTTGTCCTTGAGGAACCTTATGTCACTGTCTTCCTAGGAGGAAGAGGAAGAGCGGCGTGATGATGAACAAGGCGCCAGAGGACACAGCAGAAAGAGGGAACAATCTGAAGGTGTTTTTCAGTTAATAGTTAGTTAATGGGACCTCATTAGCTGACATACATGGCGAAGTGCTATTATCTACATCATCATGCTATTCTTAGTAACAGTTTGTTAATACCTGTGGAGATTAAAGCAGGGATCCCCAATCCCTGCTTCTGGACCGGCACTGATCCGTGGCATATCAGCAACCGGGCTGCGCAGACAAGCAAATCCATGGTATGCAGGCAGCATGCAAAACCGCATCCCCTCTGGGCCATGGAAAACTCTTTCTTCATGGAGCCAGTCCCTGGTGCCCAAAAGGCTGGGGGCTGCTGGATTAAAGTTGGATTTAAGTTGAAATTATTTATTTTGTTTTCAGGTTTTTGTTTGTTTTTTTATTTTTGGTTTATTGTATGTTGCCTGGAGAACTGCAGTGCATGACCATGTAAATTCTTTAAACATAATTTAAAATCCTGAGAAATGTGTTTAATGCAGCCATTAATGAATTAATTCCAACTGTACATTCATCCACTTCTACTACGCCAGAATTATCTATCCCCATTCGTATCATTCTCAGCATTGTCAGCTGAACGTCAGCATTTGTCAGGGTTTCTAGTCAGTATAAATATAATTCATCTGCTACTCACTGCTTAAACTGCTTAAAACCAGAACTAAATTCTGTATAAAGTATTCAGTTTGGGCCTTTTCTATTTTCCTATAAGTGTATAAAAGAAAATACTTTTCAGGTATTTTTCAGTTCAGAAGGCAGGGCAAAGAATTGTGTAAGTGTCTAAAACCCAGCCTTCCTGTTTCTTCAGTTTCCTTACATCGAAATGTATTTTTGTCATTCGAAACAGCAATAACAATAACGGAATCCAGAAAAAGCTAAATTCTAGAGCCATCATCATGCAAGATGTGAGAACCCCGGGAGATTATTTATTTATTTATTTTATGTTTTTTATCGTTGGCACAGATCGTGATAGCGATGGTTCATCCAAGTATTCACCTTATGAGGAGTCTGACGAGGACAGCGACAGCACTTCTGATTCAGAAAGCAGCTCCTCTTCTTCGTCTTCCTTGTCGTCGTCATCGTCATCTGATGAGGAGGAGGCTGAGAGCATGGAGGAAATAGACAATTCTGCTACAGTTATCCATCCATCTGACTCATTGGGAGGCATGAAAGAGAGAATATGGCCAGGAATAGATGTTGAGATGGGCAAGAAGAAAGCAGAAGCAACTGTGCTTCAAGGTGAGGTGCCAAGCACTGGATTTCCCTAGAAAAAGTCTATTGGTCCTTCCAGAATGAAGGTTGGGAAATGGGGAGGACAGCAGCTGCATCTTATCACAATTTCTGTGCTTTGAAGCTAGGAGTAATTTTCCCTGTTTGCAGCCACTAATTCAGAAACAACCTGGGGGGGGGGACTTTGCACACCTGTATGCTTTCCCTAGATGACTTAATTCTGTATTACGGTTTTTGGTGCCACTTTTCTGCCGATAATACTCAGTTCTGTCTTTCTGTAACAGCCACTTCCAAAGGTTTTTCTGATACAGCCTCGGAACTGATATGTCTAAGGTTAAGCTATAAACTTTGTTCTACTGGCCTCTTTGTATGAGCTTTCAATTTCCATTGACTATGACATACTCTATCGATCAGAGATAAAGCCTTAATGTTCTCTTTGGCATCTGTCTCTCCATCTTCAGTTTGTCACCAAATCGTGTGGCATCTTTTTTTTAAACACTCCTACAGAAATAAAGTCTAAACACAGCTGTTCTCTCTCTCCCACCCCACCTCCAACACTGTTGCATCTGGAGCCCTCAGAGCCCAGGGTTCTTTCAAAAGGCCTTAATAGAAGCTGTCCGTATGAAACGATAGATTACAAACCAGCCTAGTTAACAATAAATTATCATGAGTAGGACTAGAGAGAAGGGCTTGTTTTGGTTGGACATGATGATGTTAAGGAAAATGCAAAACTTTCCAAATGAAATGTCCTCAACAGCAGTTTGTTTAATGACCAAAGTTACAATGGCACTGAAAAACATGGCTTTAGATCGTTTTTCCAGCATCCCCATGATCATGTGATCAAAATTCAGATGCTTGGCAACTGACTCATTTATGACAGTTGCAATATCCCGGTCTCATGTGATCATCTTTTGTGACCTTCTGACATGCAAAGTCAGTGGTGAAACCAGATTCTCTTAACAGCCGCGTTCCTAATGTAACAACTGGAGTGATTCACTTAACAACTGAGGAAAGAAAGATCGTAAAATGGGACAAAACTCACTTAACAAATGTCTTGCTTTGCAACATAAATTTTGGGCACAATTGTCATAAATTGAGGACTATCTTTATTTGAAACTCCAAATGACCATGCTCAGAATAGCTAGTTTGTGTGTGCAAATTTGCTGCCTTGACTGTGAAATGAGTTATTTTAACCAAGTGTTCTGACATCAGAACAACTCTGAATTGCTGAAATGTTTACATACCCATCATGATATTGATATGATTTTGCATTAAAACCTTCCCCAAGGGAAGCTATGATTGCTTTGATTGCCAAAACAGAGATTACACTGAGCCAGGGGTGTTAAATTCAATTTTATTGAGGGCTATTACTGCGGCCGTTGCAGGCCACCCCACTCCAGCCACCGCCATCCATGTCACTACTGCGACCACCCCAGGGGAGCACCCTGCTCGCCTTTAGAGTGGCCCCACGAGCCGAATAGAGACCATGGGCCACATGTAGTCCATGGGCCTTGAGTTTGACACCCCTGCACTAGGCCATTGCAATCTAAAAAATCACATTTAAGGGGGGAGGGGGAAATTTGGTTGTCTAATTTTCAGATAGACCTAATCAATTTCAAACTTTTATACTAACTTAGTACAAATCAAGGTTTTCTTACTTCCTTGCCGATCCTTTTTCATTTGTGCTCATTGCTTTGATGAAATCTTGGAATCATTGAATCACAGCATTGAAAAGGACTTTGGATGTCTTCCAGTCTAACTCCCTACCTAGTGCAGGAAACCTCAGACTAATCTGGGCAAATGACTGTCCAGTATTTTCTTTAAAAGACAGGCTGTTCCACTGCTTAATAACTGTCAGAGTTGAGAAATTCCTGCTTATTTCAGATACAGATCTCTATCTGCAAAGCTTCCACTCGTTGGTTCTTGATTTACCTTCAGGTGCTCTGGAGAATACAGTAACACCACACACACTGTTCCCTGTGATATTTTCATATACCGGGAGATTGCTGTCTTGTCTCCCTTGATCCTCCTCTTCCTTAGGCTAAACGTTTCAGATTCCTTTAACTATTCTTTGAGGGTTTAAACCTCCAAACTTCTGTCTTTGTCACTTATCTTCGCACTTTTTCCAGTTCTTCGGTATCCTTTTTTTACTGGGGCAGCCAGTACTAGAGACAGATTTCACTGTATGGGCTAACCAGTGCAGCATAGAACCCAATCACCTTCATGAATTTTATATTTGTATTGATGCAAACTATATTGGTTCTTTTGACTCTTGGTTCCTTTATTGCTGGCTTATGCTTAATCTGTGGTCTTCCAAGAAACCCAGATATTTCTCACAAGTACTGCTGCTAAGCCACCTAAGCATCCCCTCTGTTCTGTCTTCCTTCCTTCCTTCCTTCCTTCCTTCCTTCCTTCCTTCCTTCCTTCCTTCCTTCCTTCCTTCCTTCCTT
>JANHFO010007632.1:37241-48871 GCA_032468095.1 Pareas carinatus
TTCTCAGTGTGTGTTTGTTTGTGTGTGTGTGTGTGTCTAACCCTAATCCATCCCCCCAGCTCAGTCGAGGATCTCCCGCTGCATCTCCCGGCGCTCCTGGCTCCGGAGCCTTCAGTGAGTGAAGCTCGAGTGCACCTCATTCTCCAGGGTGAAGTCCGCCAGGGCACAGCACAGCTCCAGGGTCCAGAGGAGGATCTAGTAGATCCAGGAGGCAGCAACCAGCCACTTGAACCACTCTGTCGCGTGCATCTCCGTCACGGGTGGGGGGTGTATGAGTGGAGATGGTGCAGATCTAGGAAGCCAACAGGCTTGGCCGTGGCAGCAGCCGGACAAAAGAGCTAAACATTAAAAAAAGGGGAGCAGCTGAGCAGAGCGCCTCGCAGAGGGATCACTTGGCTCAGGAGCTGCCCTGGGAAGCCAAGCTTGAGGCGCACATGATAGCCCGGGCGATCACAGCGGGAAGTAGCTCAGTTGGCAAAATCCATACATGGGGGCGTGGGGGGAAAGTAGGGAGATTGACTAATCCCTCTTCCCCCACCTTGCCGCTTCTGACGGGGACTGCAATCCTCCGGCCGCTTCTACTCGATGCAAGTCTGGCCCCAAGTCCCAGGACTTTTGAACTGCAGCTTTCCGCAAAGCAACAGGCTGCAGCTCGGGTACTTGAAGGGGCGGAGCTCGTCTATTCTCACGGCCTCCCCAAAAAGTCTCGAGAAAAAAGCCGCCGGAGAGTTAAATCTCTCTTTCATCACCGGGCTTGGCGGCATCCCAAGAGAGCCCCCTCGCCCTCCGCCTCAACTGGCTCAAATCGGGAACGTGGGGCACACACGCACACTCGTGCTTGGAGGGCCTGCCCCATCTGGTGAAAGAGAAGTGAGGTACTTGTTTTGGAGAGGCGCACATCCCTGCACCGGGGCTTTGCCGAGGAGCGAAGCCCACGGGTGTAGTTTGCTCCCAAGTAAGCGCCAGAGCCCTGTGTGTATGTGTGTTTTTCTGTCTGTCTCTTTCTCTGTGTGTATGTGCGTCTATCTCTCATTCTGTATCTCTCTCTCCCTCCCTCCCTCTCCCTCTCATTCTCCCTCTTTCTCTTGCATTCTTTCTCTCTGTCTCTCTCATTCTCTCTCAAGCAGGAACAAAAGTATCACACTAAAATGTGTAATTCTTAAATTAGCTTCAATTACATTGTAATAATTAAACTTTAATAATTTTGCTACAATTAACCAACCTTTAAAGATTTTGTTAGGATTAAATAAGCATTTATGATTTTCTTATAATTAAATAAGCTTTTTAAATTTTGTTATATTAAATAGGTGCCTTTTATATTAATAAAACAGAAGTTTTCTGATCATTATTTTACAAATGTCTGCGCCTTTTTAAAAAATTCATATTGGTGGGCCTCGGGATTTTAAATTATGAATTTGGTGGTCCCCGAGGTCAAAACAGTTGGCGACCACTGCTCTATTGTATGCCTGCTTACTTTCTTGTAGTCCTTTCCTCCCCAATGAATATAAATCCAAACATTAAGTCTCTTCTTGTGAATTATCTCAGCGCCAGGGTGAACATTCTAAAGATTTGAAGGGGCTATAAGATTTGCTCTTTTACCCAGCTTCCTCATGAGTCAGATTCCCAAAATCTTCCTGCTGTTTGGGCTCACCCAGCTGTTTGGGACCATGTCCTTCTGACACTATAAAGGGAAGGAAAACTGAAGTAAAACCGTAAGCACAGTTATAGACACAGATATTCCACTTAGCAACCAAGTTGTCAGTCTCAATTGTGGGAGCTAAACGAAGGCTCTCTGTACTGCAGGCTACAGTTTTTGTCCATGTTTTCAAGGTGCCTCTGGGATACTGGGTTTTCCAGTACCTTCCAATCAATGTTCTTTGGCTAGGTGTGGTTTCTAGTTTCCCTAATGCTGTGAAACGGATGCCAGATCATCATTCTGCTGTTCTTCCTGATCCGTGAACAGGAGTCGTGAGGAGGAAGAGGCTCTGGAGCAGGCACGGCGAGTTCACGAGGAAGCCCGGCGGCGTCAAGAACAGCAGCCCCAGCATCACCCCCAGGCTCAGCAGCAGGTGTCAGCTGCAGCCTCTGCTCCCCCCTCACAGAGCTCTCAGCCACAGGCTTCGCAGTCCATGCTGGACCAACAGAGAGAGGAACTCAGAAAACAAGAGCAGGAACGAAGGCGCAGAGAGGCAGTAAGTGAAAGAGAATGGCATCCTCTGGGCTTAGAAAATGTTCATAGTTCCACTAGCCAGACAGGCTGTGCTTGGCAATTTAGTTTTGAAGTAGTTTTCAAAGTGCCAGGAATGCCGGCCTTTGTCCAAGTATGACACTAGTCTCTGGTAAATATACCTCAATCCTCCAGACCTGAATGGCACTTAATTTTGCAATAAAATATATACATTTTTGGAATTGTACAGGAAGACAAAATATATGCGCCATTCCTAATATAAATTAGGCCAAGTAAAATGAGTATCTGGATCCTTTTAACGAAAGATCTCAATGCTTATTTGGAAATTAGAACAGTATTGGATTTTATTGAATTTAGGAATAACCATTGTGATTATTAATACTGAGCTAATAATACTGAGGGAATTAGAAAAGTACTGATAAATTGATACTGTTCATTTGAAAGACCTTTATCTTTTTTTACCTCTCTGATTTTTCCTCTACAGATATCTTTTTTTTTCACTGTCATTGTTTATTTCTTTTATTTCAACTGTACTTTCCACAAAAAACAGATGTGGTGCATGCTACAGATACTCATTTAGCTTCCACATATATACATTGAAGTTTATCTATTCTTTCTCCGAAAATATTGACACCCCCTCCCCCTTTTTCTTCTCATTCTAGTTTCTTGCCTTTACCTTCTTTTTCTTTTGTCACCCCTTCACAGGTGTTCCTCAGTATAATATGTTTTGTGTTGTTGGCTTGCTTTTATAAGACAGGGTAATGGTTTCTGATAAGCAAATGTCGCTCCTACTTGGCCTCTGCTAATGTTAAGCTGCATGATCAGCTTTTATAGACGAGAGTTCTGAATCAGATAGTTGCTATAAGCACTTCAAACTATTAAGATTTTTTTTTCCTGTGAACCCAGATGACTGCTACATTCTTTTTCTCTTTCCCTTTAGATGGCGTCTACTATTGACATGAATTTCCAGAGTGATTTGTTGGCAATATTTGAAGAGAATCTTTTCTAACAGCACCTGGTTTTCTTCGCCTGAACTCCTTAATTTCCCAGCAAATTTTTGACTCTCCATAGTGTTGTTGGCAGCTGGGAGGAGAGCATTCCTGCAGCCTTTCTGCATGTGTGACGGTTGTGGCCTCAGAAGGATCAGCAGAGTCTGCCTTACGATTTGACTTAATTTCCACCCCTGCCCCACCCCCCGACCTCACCGAAGAAAGCGAGACCAAGATGAGTCAACTCTGTACTAGGTTTGCATCAGTGGACATGCAGTTGCTGGGATGGGTGCCCCCTATCACTTGATATTCTCTATGCCAAACCTACTTGCAGTATATCCAGAACTTGATGCTGTTTACCCTTTTTCTATTCGAAAGCATTCTGAATTCCAGAATGTCTTTGACGCTACCGTGCTGTATGCTGGTAGCACCAGACACTCTGCATTGAGAGGCTGTGTACAGAAAGACCCTGCCTGGGCTTCAGCAGGGAAGACACACAAGCTGTTCTGGGTCCTTTCATCACTGACTTTGCCTTTAACTAAACTTCCCACAAGCCTTTAGCTGGGAGCCATTCTCTGTAAGTGTTTGCTTGTGAAAAAGGGAATAATTTAGTGGAGGTGTCAAGTAAGTGTAACTGGCCATTTGAGTGAGGTTTTTGTTTTAGCATTGTGTGGATGACAGGAATCTGAGCTAGACTACCAACCAAAGTCAGTTTCTTTCAATCTGTTTCTTTTCCTCCAGATACATTGGCACTGCTCAACTCATTGAGTGGGTATTCTTGTCTCTTCATTACAGAGTGGAGTGGAGTGGGGAAAACTTAACACCGGGGAAAGCTCCCACCCTGTCAATAGTGTTTGACTGTGGCTGTATTGTATAGTGAATATAGTTGGCATATATTTGTTTGAGTTTTATGGTGAGCTCACCATACTCTGTAAAGACACTGCTTCTATTTTGCTCAGTTCCAGACTTTTAGTCTATATTTTTAACTGTAATACCAGAAAACTACATTTTGGGTTTTAAATGTCATGGAGTCTTTTAAAATTAGTTTTTATATGCAACAGAGCAGCTCCAGGAAGGGAGGTGGGAAAGGATTTGGATTGGCAGGAAGGAAGACCTGTTCCTGTTGTCTTCCATTAAGTCCTTTCGCACATTAAGCAGTAATCATTTTCTCAGCACTTTTAGCATATTCTTTTAATTTTACTCTATCAAATGTTCCACGTTTATGTGCCATAAATACCCACTATACAGTACAATACTGGTGTGTCAGTATTGGCCAATCTCTGGAGTAATTAATTGGTTTTACTTTAATACGGTGAATATGCATTTGGTCTGTACTGATCATGGAATAAACTCATCTCTTTTTTTTTAAAGTTGGTGTCGTACTGACATTTCTTTTAAATCTTGCTTATGGTAAAATGACTTAAGTGAGAAGGATTGTAAGGAGACTTGACCTATTCATCTGTCTTGCTCTAGCAGGCAGGGAAATCTCCAGCCAATTCATACAATTTCCATCTTATCACCAAGCTAGATAATATTTATCCTGGGAGCAGTAGCAGTGGAGCAGCACCATTTTCCAGAAATGGTAGGACGACAAAGACCAAATATCAAGCAGTTAGTGTTTTCTCAGCGTGACTGGTTTCACACTATAGCATCGAACCAAAAGTAGGGGAACAGCACACTGATTATTTTCAGTCTTGTTCCTGATTGGGGCAAATCTCAACATGCAACATAATTTCCAGCAATAAAATTTAGCCCAGCTTCCTCTGTTGTGCTAGATTAGGGGCACTTGAACTATTCTAGTTGACGCTGTAAGGATCCATAGAAAGAGATAGTGCTTCACTTTTCTGCATTGTTGGTCAAAATAAGTGTTCGAATATGAATCGCTGGACATGAATTTGCTAGTTTAGAGCTTGCAAATTGCCATTCTGTTGCTGCTACTTTGGAAAAAAAACATGACTGCTTGCTTCAGAACTAATTGGACTAAGAAGTGGGTTTGGGCTGTGAATAAAAGTTATCCAGAGTGCTTATTCTGGTCAAGAATGGTCTGGCTAGCTGCTGTAGAAAAGGCAACTGTTCTCTGGGCAACTGTGCCAACTTTATACTTGCATCCTCAGCCAAAGACATCCCTATTTTTCCTGATAACAGACGTTTTGGAAAATAGTTCTTGTCCTATCGACGTCTCAACTCTTCATTTTCATGACATTGGACTATTGATTTCAACAGCTACACCATCTGCCCAATTTAATTATGACTAATCTAATGTGGAGGAAAACTCATGTTAGGAGAGTAGAGATCCCAGATGGAGTCAAAGAAGGTAGCTATTTCTGTTGGTCGACTTCCAGGTCCCTAGACCTGGAGAGAGAGAAACTGCATTGTCCCTCCTGAAATTATAGTTCTATATCAGGAGAAATGTGGCACCCAAGAAAGCATTTATTGTCTCCAAGCATTACCCTTAAACTTGCAATTTGCTTCAACATCATTCTCAGGTCTTTTGTAGGAGTTGAATAATGGGACCTGTTTCATAGCACCAAGATCAAGTGATAGGTCGTTTGTTGCCTATTTTCAATCAAACTTGGCCTTGGTTTCCCAATGTGCAGTGAAATTACCATGCCTTTAAGCAATTGGAAGTACACGGTCACACATATTAATATAGGTAACTCAGGTTAGTAGCCATGTATAGAAGACATGAGACTGGATCTAGAGGCAAGTGTTTCTTTGACATTCTTGTGAACAGCCAGTTCTCACTCTGAATTTTTACCTAAAGGTGCCTTTTAATTCTACATCAGTTGAAGATCTCTGCCTTTCTCCATAGAGTATTAGATTATTGAAAGAGAGAAATGGGAAGAGTTTAGAAGGGACAATATTACCCCTCGGACAGTTTTTTCTGAAGATTCCTTTCTGAAAAGAATGTACAATTAGGTATAGACCAGGCTTTCTGTTATAAGAAGTTGACTGCTTTCCTTCTTTCAGGGACTTCTCAGTCCTAAGAAGGCCATGCAATGTTGTTTTTTGTCTCCAAACGTCATAATGTGTCTGGAGTGGTTTAGACTCCTGGCCAGTAACCACCTCCAATACTAAAAAGCAGTTGTGTGGTCTGAAATATACGGATTCTTGAGGACCACGCTTGGACCTCAGATTACCTCTGATACAGAACCCATAAGTGTTCTGTTTCTGGACCAACATCAGGGTAATTACCATATGCTGGATTGTATAAGACACTCGTTTCCACATTTGATCTACTTATGTGTGGGCATTTCCACTTCAGAATCTCTAGATCACCAGCTCACACAATTTCTTTCTGAAGGCTTAATGGTTGGATTAGCCCTTACTTTCGGTTTTATCCCAGGAATTGTCAGGAAAGGAGGCATCTCTCTCTGGCAATGACTCAGGCGTGAGTCGTCGCATCCTTCTTGTCCCTGTGTTACTGCACATGTCTTTTTACCATGAGCTCATTAACTTGCCTTAATCTTCTCTTAGCTCTTGTTTAGGTCCTTGTTGAGGAAATAGGAACATTGGTTTTCCTCTGAACGTGTTCGGATTCTTTCATTGTCACTGCCAGTCATTTCTCACAGTATTCCTTGGCCTTCCATCTATCCATCTCCTCTCCCCAGTCACCTCTTTTACAAAGCACTTTGGATGAATATCTCCCTCCTTTAATTTTATGCTCAGGGTTTTTGGGGGTACTTTTAAGTGCACATCGCTGTGAAAGATGATCACACGTGAGCTCACTGCAATTGTACATAATAAAACACACTGACAAAAATGAAAACATAACAAAGTGGAGATGCTGGAACTTCTATCAAGAGAGCACCCTCTGTTGTAAAAAATTTAAAATAAATAATTTATATGTATGCAATGAACACCCCCGTACCCTGTATCTAGTCAATAGCAAGGTTAGTTGTTTTTTATTTTAATGTTTAACCCGCTGCATTGAACATTTGCCAAACTTTTTCTTGTCTGTAGTCGAGAGTTTCAATACAATGATAGCAGTTTTTTTAGCTTGGTGGCTTTCTCCGCTGTATTATTCTTCCTCACTTTCCTCTTCCGATAATTTCTGTGTTTTGCAAACTTCTTGAAATGTTTACAGGCCTTCACTTATTTACTTTACTTTTTTAAAAGAATCTGTACTTGGTCTTTGATTTTTATATATTTTTACATGAACATAGATGGTATCATTAAATTTTGAGACATTTTTTCTGCCAAAGGGTTTCTATTCTTTTCTTTCTTTTTGTTGGCTATATGTGTGATTTATTTTTGTTTTTATAAAATGTTTTGAGTTTATAATATGGTTATCATTCAAACTGACACCTATTTAATTTCCCCTTCTTCACCCTCCTCCATGTATAAATTTAATAAGTACAGAATTTAAGTATAAGGGTCTAGCCTAAACGGTGTAACCTTGATTATTTTTTCTCCCTGCAGTCCTGTACAAATAAATAAATGAAATGTACAATTCCACTGTATTTAATGCACGGAACGCTTGGCAAATAATTATGTCAGTGAATTTGAAACTTGTATTAAACACTTTAGATATTTGTAGAAGGGAATTCATAGAGTTTTCACTTATATACTAAAGGTTTTTTGTGCAGTTCTCATTGCAAAAATAAACATTTGTACTGAATATATGAAGTAAACTTTTTCCCTTTCATCTTTCACTCTTTAGCAGCAAGATTTAATGGCTCTATTGAATTATGGGTCCCAACATTTCAATATGGCATTAGTCCCAGTTTCTATTCTAAAAGTGCAGTGGAAGTCAGGCTTTGGAAGATTTTTCTAACGTTTCAAAACTGGCTGGTACTGAGAATTAATTTGAATGAGACCCACCTGGCCAAATCCACAACTCCAGACTAATAATAAGAGTATTGTCTGTATGAGAAGGTTAGCAGAGAAATGCAACAATACTGCTAGACTTAAAGATAGACTCTAGTGTTTGATGTAACACGATGTATCAGTCAATTGACTGCACAAAATAAAAGTATCAATATTATGTGATAAAATGTAAAATGTAGCCATAAACCCTCTAAACCAATGGTTCCCAACCTTTTCTATACCCCCACACCATTGGAATGCTTCTGATATATTCTTGCACCCCTTACAAAAGCAATACCTGGTTTGGAGACGATGAAAGCGAATATATACTAATTTCTTAACCCAAGTTTTCCAACTCCCTGGAATATTGTCTTGCACCCCTAAGGGATGCAAGGATCCCCGATTGGGAACCCCTACTCTAAACCTTTCCATCATACCATCTAATATATTGGCTTTTTGGCTAAGCTGAATAAAATGTCTCTGCAATTTGCCTGAAATATTTCAGATTCTAGTCTCAAGTGGGCAAACTGACATCCTGAAGCTGCAAGTCTCTCATTCATCAAAAACCTGTCTTTTCTCTTCCTTGAAAAATAGGAAATGAAAAAGCTACAGTGAAACTAAAACCCTATCAAAAAGATAGGTGAAAATCCCAGTTTGCTTAAATGTTTTTGTACTATACAAAATGACTTTGTATTATAACCGATTGCAGTGCTTATTGGCCATCAAAATGTCTTAGGAGTCTGCAGAAAAAAATGAGCCTCTAGAGAAAATCTGCAATTCTAGGCACAGATACATCAGGAGTGCAACACATTTTAAGACTAAAGTCGGGCCTGTCAGAATGCAAAATGGAAATACTTAGGTAATATGTTCCTTGTAACTACAGTACATTCTACTCAAATCTAGGCTCCTCAACAATGTCTTTCAAATAGTGAATGAGTACCAACAACACAGAGATATAAAAAACTAACAGCATGACTTACATGACATTAGAAGAGAAAATACAATGATTAATGTGACTGCATCAATTACCGTATATGTTGCAAAATTAATAGTGTGGCTTATCCAATGTATAAAACCAGTTCATTATCAATGTAATGTAAGCGTGTGGTCAACTTGATTTCACAGAGTTCCGTTTAAAATGGAGTATTGAAAAACTGGCGTTCTATTTCAGGTAGTTATTAACTTACAAACATTCGCATAGCAATTGTTCGAAATTACCGTGGCAGTGAAAAAAGTGACTTACAACCGGCCCTTGCGCTTACAACTGTCGTAGCATTCCCCACAGTCACTTGATCAAAATTTGGGTGCTTGGCAACTGGCATGTACTTATGACAGTTGCAGCATCTCGGGATGATGATTACCAGTTGTGATCTTCCCATCCAGCTTCCGACAAGCAAAGCCAATGGGAAAAGCCGGATTCACTTAATGATTGTATGATTCACTTTACTGCAGTGATTTGCTTAACTGTGGCACAAAAAAGATTGCAAAATTGGACACAATTCATTTAACAACCTTGCTTATCATTGGAAATTATGGTTCTACTTGTGGTTGTAAGTCGAAGACTATCTAATGTTGTTCCATCTTTACAAACCTCAAGGATTGGATTCAAGCAAAATTTTACGTCCAAATATAGTACATTCTGTACAGCTTAAAATGAGTTGGATGGACATAACGCCATGAAGGCTCACATAGCACCCTATGTTATTATTAACTATACTGGTTTGTTGAATAAGCACAACTGTGAATTCAATGCACATTCTGAATCTTATATGCTTATAAATAGCTTTTGTATTCTTGCAACACACCAAAGTAGGCAAACCATGTTTTATCTTTGTATACTGTCTGAATTCAGTCTGAATCATGTTGCAAAAGAAATATAATCTATAACAGGGATGGGTTGAACGGGTGAATATGTTTGTAATGTTAGGTCTTTGGGGGCCACAGGTTATGTACGACAATAGTGAGGGAGCAGAACTAACATTTTCAGTTTTTATTACTTTAAATACATTCCACATGTCCCTTATATGCTGCAATACCACACTTCCACCATCTATTGATTTCAAGAGTTCCTGATTATAAATAAACTTTTAGACACTGAATGCTCGGACAAGTCACGACTAATGAGTTGTGGCTCGTGATGTCATTGCCTGGTGCCGCTACTCACTTTTTGAGCATGCTCATGGCCCCGTGACATCATTGCCTGGTGCCGCTACTCTTTTCTGAGTATGCTCAGCTCTGGGGCGATGCTGGGGCAACTTGGCTCGCGTGCCAGCAGAGAAGGCACGCAGAAGGCGCCATACGTTCGCCATCATTGTACTAGGGTGATGTCGCATTGATAAAAGCTGCCATGCACTAATAGTTGAGTTCTGATTTTGTAGAGATCTCCCTGTGTGGGATGATATCAAAAACCCATTTCCGTTTTGGATTTGTGCTCACAGGAAAAGAGAAACAGACCATTCAGATTTTGGGGAGGATGTCACTGATTGCTCATCTCGAGCTATGCATACAGTGCTGCTACGTCAATTCATACATCATGCTAAACTGTAATGCGATTTGGATTTGCTCCTTGCTTTTCTGGGGAACAGCCAAAAAAACATAAAAGCTTTTCCCAACCCTCCCTCGGTGGAAGGGAGATGTTGATTTGACAGAGAGAGCTCTCTCATCAGCTGGAGATTGGCAAATGTCCCACTTTCGATGTTTGGGGAGCAACCAGCTGCAGGAACAAATAATAACAAAGGAACAAAGGCTCTTCCTGTCATCCTTTTAGCAGTCGAAGGTTTAATTAATCTAATCACATGAACATATATCCTAAACATGCTTACTGATATGGTATGAATGAGATGTGATGTATCTTAAGTAGCGTCTTAAGGAAAACATTATAGTTTATTAAATTACACACAGCAAAATGGATGGCCAAAAGTTAAATAGTCTTAACATTTAATCAGAATTTGCCCTATAAATCCCTCTTTCTAGTTTCAGAACTAAACTTGTCCAGTTTTCCTTACTTACTTTCCAGTCCATTGTTGACACCTTCTGTTGTTTGATTTGTATTTTTGAATTACTTTATTATAGTACGTGTCCAGAGCTACCATAGAATCAGTTGGCCTTATAATTGTAATAAGATTGAATCTTTGTGGACTTGTTGGAACCACTAGCAATTAGTCTGAATCTGGCATTAGTCAGAACCATCAGCAACTGGCAGGTACCTGACCGATCATAAAAGATTGGGATTATTTGTTTCTATGATCTCTTCTGAAAATGTACCAGCATAGCCTAAACTTATGCTTGCCTTTCTGGCAGTTGGATCACCTGCTCATTCATAGTCGGTCAGCTGTCAGTTACAGTTCCAAGATCTTCAGATCTATCACAGTTCTGCTGACCATCCTGTATTTAGAGGAAGAATTTCTAATCTATAAATATAAGAGCAAAAAATGCGTCACTCACTCGCTCACTGACACATCACCAGATCTCTCAAACTAATGAAGCTAGGAATATGAAATTTCCTACATACCTTCGTCTTCCCATCTAGACACTAAGAAATGATTTTTAAAAATATTATTTCCCGCTCCGAGTTATTTAAGATTTATTGCCATATTTAAATTCAGGATGGGTAGAGGGTTGTGATTGGACAAAATATCCAACAA